>JBBPCZ010143300.1:0-19970 GCA_037974445.1 Brycinus macrolepidotus | reverse complement strand
ATCGGATTTTAAAATGAACAAATATTTGTATCGGTATCGGCCTTCAAAATCCTTTATCGGTCGGGCTCTAATATATACACACACCACATTGAATCCTCCACTCATTATTGGCTAAAACCTGATGTAGACAATATAATATCTTAAACCTTCAGCAGAGTACATGTGATATGTATCACAGTCTGAAGTTTTTCTGTGGTTTGATGAGTTGGCACAGGAAGTGCCACGTTTTTGAAAAATACTTTTTTTCATAACTTGATTTATTCAACTTTTTAAAGTCAGAACATTCTAGTAGTCTGCACTCTATCCACATAAACAGGGCTATGTGCACCCTTTTTTTTATAATAAAACTCACGGTTGGCGAGTGTTCTTTAAGTCCTGACAATGTTCATGATACATAAAAGCATATTGTGACATGGTTTAGTATGACAGCAATAAAATATCATCATATTGCCCAATTTGTTTATTCTAACTGGATAATCCCTGCAATTATTTAAAGGGTCCATATTATATAATGGAAACTCATTTTTAAGAGTTTGATGCAGTATGCTCACTCTCCAGTCCACATATAAAAACTAAGTTTCAGAAACAACCTATTCTGAATTTACCATTTTTGTGAGGTTACAAAACCAATGAACTTGCATATATTCTCCTATTCAGGAGAATTCCTATCCATTAAAAGGCAGAGCTCATTCACATATACACTTGTATACATATCCGCCTTAAAGACACAGTGCCAAAAACAGGCCTCTTAATTCTGAAAGGTTGTAAAGAGAGGTTGTAATGGGTCTTGTGAAAATGAATGATGTCTGCCTTGGGTAAATAAAACCATTCAAACATTGTGGACTTCTTTTACATGTTGTGGACTTCTTTTCCGTGAGTGGACTTCAGGGGAAAAAGTAAAATAGAAAAATGTAGTATTTGATCCTTTAAGAGTGTAAAGGCATTTGTCAGAAACAATGTTCTCTCTCTGGGCAGGGGATCTGAGAAGCTCATCAGCATGCCAACAAGGCGTGAGAGCAAGTGTGTGTGTGTGTGTGTGTGTGTGCCCAGTGTTGTCCTTGACCGCTGAGTGTGCAGGAGAGAGAGACAGCCACAGATGGACACCAGTTCTGAGTGTCCAGAGCAGGAAACAATGGCTGGCCATCAAATGATTCCTCCACCACTTCCTCCGCAGCCCACTGACCACACGCCAGAGGCCGAACCTCCAGATGGATCACAGAGCAGCAGTGACCAAGGTAAGAGGACCTCTGAGCAATCACAGCTGAGGTGACGCACTCATCTAAAACCACTGCCAACAATTAGACCTGGATTTGTCACTTGATCTTTGCCTTCTCAGTTGGCATTAAAGTATAATTCTAAAAAGTCAACAGTTAAGATGCAAACAAAGTAATTCCAAATGGTTGAATGGGAAATACTCCGGTCTAGAGAAACTGTCAGAACTGTTCACAGTGGTGGGGATAGAAACCAGGCAACTGAAGGGTGTAATGGTCTTTAAAAGTGACCTCAGTGAAAGTTATGACACAAAATAGTTATGAATGATGTGACACTATGTTGCACCAGTTTTGAGAAAATGTAATTTTTAATTACCCTAAAGGTGGAGAGGTGCATGCATGACATTGTACAGCAAAATAGTTCAGAGTGATTTTTTTTTTTTCTTCAAATTTACAAAGTGCATTGGACATTTTGAATAATACATAAAGCAACCATATTAGAGTCGTAGGCATCACAGCCCCACATCACCACCACTGTCGTTTAAAACAGGCCGTATAGAGTCGGTAAATTTCAGTACAATGAACCATTAAAAGCACTCTAAATCACTTTACATCTCAAAAACTGAATTGTGCTAAATTTTTGAAAGATTTATGGAAATCCCCATTAACATGTGTTTAGTCAGGATTTTATGTAAGATAAATGCTTTGATAAATGATAAATAGCAGGACAACTCATTTAAGGGTATTTAACGAGTTGATGTAAGAGGACAAAATGATGGCAGTGTAAACTTTAGCCGTTTTTGTAATTTTAATACAATCTGGCCTGTGCTGTATCACAAATGGGGTCCAATGGGAAAGAGGTCACTTGTCCCAAGTGCGCATGTGTGCAAGGGTTCGGGGATTTATACATTCCACTGCATTTAACAGCCTTTTAATTGCAACTTGTTACGTAACCAGAACTCACTGTGGGAAATGATGAAAGGAGTTTTTAGTGCGGAGCTATTCCTCTGCCGGAAGCCTGCAAATTTGTTTATTCAAATCAAATTAAAATTCCACAAAGCAGATTTGCATCTTATGCCAAGTACTGTACAATCCAGACATTTGGTTAGCCTTTTCTATTCTGGACACGACATGTCTCACTGGGAAACCAAGGACAAAGAGAGGAACTGGCAGTTGATTTTAAAATGCCTTTTTCTTTGTCTTGGACTGATAAGTAAAGCTTGATGAATGTTCAGAATTTTTTTCTGGATGAATCGCTGAATGGGTCTGTGCTTTCTACAAACTCTTTAAAATTTTTTATTTGAGTCAAGTAGGCCTTAAAGATCTTGAGATATCTTTAGCCAGAAGAATCTGAGAGTTAACTTGACTGTCAAATAGTCAAATGAAAAAAAAAGGGAAAAACTGAATGCGATAACTTTCATTTTCTTTAAATGTAGTAAGGAACACAAACAACTGGGAAAATATTAGTAAGATAGCATAACATGCAGTAAGCTTCCATGCAGTTTCATTTTAACTATGGGTGTAATCTAGTATCAGGCCGTCACATGGTTGTCCGGTGTGGGCATGGTTTCCAACCCATTTATAAGCAGCACATGATCCAGTCTGGACTGCTTTTGTTTATTTGGCAAAGCAGGAAATAATGGCAAAGAAAGGTACTGGTAAAATTGAAGTGTGTTTTCTGGACCCACAAGTCCATCCATCCATCCATTATCTGAACTGCTTATTATGAACCAGGGTCTCAGGGGGTGCTGGAGAGTGGTCATAGGGCAAAAAGTGGAGAAACACCCTGGACAGGTCAACAGTCCATCAGAGGGCAGACACACAGACACACTCACACGTAGGGGAACTTTTGCATCTCCAGTCCACATTCAACTGCATGTCTTTTGACTGTGGGAGGAAAACAGTGTGGAAACCCACACAGATATCAGGCAAACTCCACACAGAAAGGACCCTCGGCCGCCCCAGCTAGGAATCCACGTGACAGTTTCTATATGCAGTCCATGACTCCAACAGCCAGGCTGAAGCTAAAGTGAGACGACATGCTACTGTCACTTATCTTACACATGGGTGCAGACAACTGGTGTCCTGATGTTTAGGGAGCTGCCCTTGTGATTGGAAGGTTGTGGGTTTGAATTTCAGGACTCCCAGTGGCACCACTGAGGTACCCTTGATCAAGGTACCGTCCCCACACACTGCTCCCCAGGCGCTGCGTCACTGGCTGCACACTGCTTCACTCGGGTGAATGGGTTTAATGCAGAGATAGAATTTCCCACTGTTCACACTGTGTGCTGTGTTGTAGTGTGCATGACTATAAGGGCAGTCCATCACAGGGCAGACACATAGACACACTCACACCTAGGGGAAATTTTGCATCTCCAATCCACATTCAACTGCATGTCTTTTTACTGTGGGAGGAAACCAGTGTGGAAAGGACCACTTTACACTTTAGTGTGTTCACGCGTGACAAAATTGGCCACTTCACACTTTACAGATAATACCCTTTGCTATGATGGACACAAGCTAATAAGTCCTTGAGACAGTCCTTTAATTGTTTGTAATAATAGCCATTGAATTCTTTCCTTCCTCTTAGTTTAAAGGTGTTTAGAATGTATAGTACTGTGCAAAAGACTTGGGCTCCTGTGCAAACTGTTTAAAGTCATTTATCCGAGCAGTAAGGAATTTTCTGCCAGCAAATACACAAGTTAACATTATGATAAATGCTAACAAACAAGAAGGCATTAAAAAATATATCAAGATTTTTCAAAAACTTTTTGTGAGCTGCTTAGAACAACACAGGTTCGCTTCCAGATTTCACCTTGATGCCTCTTGCTATTGCATGGATTTGTGAAACTCCATCAGCAGCTCCTGATTTAAACTAATGAAGTATCAATTGAGCTGAACCAGGTATTTGAGGTGTTTGATGACAACTACAATGTAATACTGGCCTATGAGGAGTCTGGGAATGATTAAGCAAGCACAGGCATACATAAAATCACAATTTACTGTATTATTTGTATATATTCTAATATTAGCTTTTAAAACCATATACTGCTCAGCTAAACAGGTTTTAAATATGATGTTCTCAGGTGTCTAAGACTTACGCACAGTACTGTAATTAAGGGGCTAAATGACTGATGCACAATAAACACCAAAATAACACAAACCAGTACAATAACACACCATCATGTCTCCCAGACTCACAGTTAAAACAGAAAAGTGATTTTTTTTCACTGTTGGATTTGTTTCTAACTGATACAGCAGCCTATGCTACTGCGGGACGGGAAGTGACATCAGCGGAGCTGTCGCGTGACGCAGGAGACACGGCCGAAAGGGAGGTGGAGCAAATGAAGGAGGGAGAGGAAGCTTACATCAGCACTTCAGGAAGACAAAATGAAGACGAGGGGAAAGAGCAGGAGGAAGAGACAGAGGAAAACGGGGAGGAAGAAGAGGATGGGTTGGGGAACTGCCCACAGGATTTTTCAGTCACAGGTGAAAGGTCAGGCAGGAGCAGTGGGCAGAGCTCCAGCAGCGCCCCCCCAGTCTCTAAATACAACACAGTGTGTTACAGAAAGATCAAGAGAGGAAACACCAAGCAGAGGATCGACGAGTTTGAGTTCATGATGAATGTGTAGCAGTGATGAGTGTGAGCCTACACACACGTGCACACACACACCACCAACCACCTACACACACACACACACACACACACTCACACACAAACACAAACACACACACAGACCACTACACACACACACACACACACACACACACACATCAATTACACAGACACAGACACAAACACAGACCACCACTAACAGAAACACACACACACACACACACACACACACACCCCCAAACACAAACACACTCACAGACCACGACCAGATATATGCACACTCAGAAACACGCACACCCATACACACACACATGTTTGGTATTACTATATTTGTGAGATCTTTCTATTGACTGATGTAATGCTGTATATAAGTAAGAATACACCTAACCCTAAACCTAATCTTAAGCTTAACCTCAGTAACCAAAAGCACTCCTTCTTTTTGTTTTTTCAAGTTTGTGGCACAAGTTCCCTTGTTAGGACCTCCAAAATGACAGATTGTTTGGAATTCCTTTAAATATGAGGACATTTGGTCCCCACAAAGAGATGACCACAAGTCCACCCCCCATACACACACTTGTCTTTGTTCATCTAAATTAACTATAGGTTACGTTCCCTGAGGTGTGGCCTAAGAATGACAGCATTAACATTAGGTAATGATAGTAGACTCATTATAGGGCGTCACCATTCTGAGTCATATGTTGATTCAGACGCACAACCCAGGAGACAAACTGCCTTCATGATGTATTAATATAGATGCTGTGGAAATAAAGATCTTTTTTCCTAAGTAGAATGTGTTTGTCTGAAAGAGACGACAGAATCTGACCAATGACGAGGGCCAAAGTGTATGGTGTTTGTGTGTTGTGGGCTGAGGAATAGAAAGATAAAACAGTATACAGATAAAGAAGGCAGTCAAGAGTAAACTATATTATTCAGTTTTTCTACGAGGAACGCTAGGCTTGCATTCCGATTGCTGAGTGTGGGCAGTACATTTCTGTGATATCAAGGGTCAAATTTGTCAAAACTTGTGCATGTTTTGTTACTAAAAGTGTTTTAAATATGTAAAACATATAAAAGTTTGTTTACTCCCTGGATAAGAGTTTGAGTAGTTAACTTTCTGGCGGGCCCAATCAATTTGGGGGTCAACTTCGGACTGCGAGCCAAATTCTGGGCTGTTCTGGAGAAGATGGCTGGTGACAAATAGGGAAAAGATCTTCAGTCTGTAACTGCACACCTATTTAGTGAATCTTTTTTTTTTTTCTAATAAAGTGAATGATGAATCAGTGGCCCTCACATTTGGTGGTTTGTATTACCTTTCATAAACACTAGATGGCAGTATCATTCTTTATAGATTTTTTCCCCCCATAAGCCTAGCCCCTGAACTAAACGTGGCATCAGCTTTCTTCTAATGTTCACAGTTTGGACTGCAACACTGGTCCCTCAACTAAACGTGAAAAGTGATTTGGGAAAGGCAACCCTAGAAAAAGCATGTGTGAGTTCATAAAGCACTGGATATTGGCATAATGTGTCTAGGCCTAGTCCTCCTTTTTCACTTTTGTCAGAGCAAGAAGTGTAAAAATTGTGTAAAAGTGTAAAAAGCACTGACTAAACACAGGCCATTAGAGAACCCATCATATCAGCCTCAGGCTGAAGGAACACTCCACTGATGCACCAAGCAGATTTATGGCATATAAACGCTTTGGAGATGTTTGTGGTCTACCTCTAAGACTAAACATGAATCTTAGTCAGCCAGTAACCATAGCTTTTAACCTGTCGGACTGCAGGATGAGACTAATGAGGCCTGCTTATGTCCACGAGCAGCAGTCACATGTATTGTGTTTACCCTTCATTCAGTAATCATGTGGATTAGCAGGCTGATGCCAGCACAGATGTTTAGCTGGACTGCACTAATTGCTCTGACGCTGGCTGTGACCTGGTGGCCTGTTTTATCATTTGTTCTGTGGGTCTGGCTTTTTTTCTGGCCTTCCCTAATGTCTCATTGAGGGTCTGTTCATCTCCCACTCAAGATCAAAACACTGAACTTTACTGTCCGCATCCACATCCGTGTATGTTAAATGACCTGATTGTCCAATAATACCACCGCTTGTTATGATGACACTCCACTGACCTAAACTGTCTTGATATTTTGTAGTACTTGTTTTTTGAGTCTCTTTGTAATGTATTTCATTTCTTTTCTCTAGGTATTTTACTTTTTAAAATTATTTATATCACTGGTGATCATAAAATAAATTTTATTCTGAAGAACACGTGTGTTGTAATGAATAATTATTTAGTATTTTGTGCAAGCCCCCTTTGCCAACAGCAGAGCACAGAGTCTTCTCTTGTAATTTTTAACACATAACACAGAGGAGGGATTTTGGATCGTTCCTTAATGCAGTCCTGCTTCTCCTCTCTGCTCTCTCTTCTTGAGCTTAACCCACAGGTTTTAAAGTGGATTTAAAGTGGTCAGGAGGCTGGGATGGCCATGGCAAAAGCTTTTGATTTTGTTTTTGTTTAACCATTTTCGAGTGGATTTTGATGTGTGGTTTGAATTGTGGTCCTGTTGGAAGATCCATCGCTGACCGAGTTTTAGCCTCTTGGCAGAGGCACCTAGACTTTGATTTGAAACCACCACCACGAATGAGAACAATACAGCCAGGGTCTTCGGAGGAGAAACAGCTCAACAGCATCACAGACCCTCCACCATATTTAACACTTGGTATTGGCTGATTTTCTTTGTATTCACCTTTATTTCAATGCCAAACCCACCTTGACCATTTGGTGTCAAAGGGCTGAATTTTCATTTCGTGTGACCACAGCAGCCCCCTGTCCCAGTTAAAGCTCCAGTGGCGCCTTTCAAACTCCAAGCGCATTTGCTAGTGGGAAAAAGATAGGAAAGGCTTCTATCCGGCATACCTTCCAAACAGTTTGCTGTCATGATGGTGACGTCTTATCGTGATTTGGAGACACAGTGACCTCAAGATGCCACCAAACTTATTTTATGGAACTGTGATCTTTGGAGATTTTTTTTTTTTTACTTCTCTGACCATGCTCCTTACTGTGGTTGCTTACAAAATAGCCTCGTGTCCTCTTCCAGGGTGGCGCATAAAAAAATTTGTATTTCTCAAACTTCTTAATTATTGCAGTCGATATATTCATTTATCCAAGTCAGGCAGTTTTCTTGCATCCTTTCCCTGATTTGTGCCATTCCCCGATGTGCCCTTTATTTTCCACCTAAACTTATTATTTCAGTTTGTTTCAATACATTATCAAATTTAGAGTGCTTTAAACATTCTCTGTAGAAACTTCACTTTATTTCACCATGGATATACCGTGTGTGTGTGGAGGGGGGTTATTGTATTAGTGAGAGAAAGGCAGGGAAACTCTTTTTGGCCTGGCTGGTCTCAGGCGTGACTTGGCCCCATTTGAATAGTGACAAATGTCAGATTGTCATGGCGACAGCAGACTGTGTGTATGTGGCATGGCGAAGTGTCCCCAAACCAGAGGTCAGAGCAACTTCCTGGTCAGCGTCCATCCAGCGCCTCCCAACGCTCGCCCCAATTAACCTTTGCTGACATAACGTAACAGCTTTTCATCCTTAGCCATATCTGCCTTCTGTTCTCGTTCTCTTTCTCTCCCTCTCTTTTTTCCATCTCTACCAGTTTCTAGCAGGTTGCATTGTGGTGTCTAGAAATGCCATGGCTGTCCTGAGGCATTTGTCTGGTTAACTGTAGCCCACCAACTCGGCAGGACTGAGGAGGAGGCAGACCCAGCCATGTAGGCCCAAAGCAGAAGTGCCATTTTTTCCTTGACTAACATGCCAACTTAGAATATTATAGAATATTATGACAATAAATCACATTTGCACAACTGTCTCCTTACTGGAAATGTAGTTACTCATCCACGTTTGCTGCTTTAGTTCTGTTTTGCAGCTACGAGGCTACTGTAGCTGGAAGCTTATAGTCTTTCATATGCATGTGTTTCTGTGGTTTCTGACAGACATGACGTGCATCTATACTGTACTGTATGTACTGTACAAAACTCTTAGACACCTGCAAAAATATTATTTAAAAACTGTTTAGATGAGCAGTGAGTGTTTTTTTACAATTAATATTATTAAATATACTAAATAAAACTAAAAAGATTTAATACAAATAACATTATATAGTAAATAGTGGTTTTATGTACATCATATCAATGTGTTCCTTGTGGAAGTCCAATTTTTTTTGAAGTTTTCATCAGAAACCTGGTTTGACTCAATCAGTCCTTCATTTAATTAAATCAGGAGCTGCTGATGGAGTTTCACAAATCCAAACATCGGCTGGAGGAACCGAGGAGAAATCTGGAACCCAACCTGTGTTCTCCTTACCTGTTAGCAAAATATCAACCACCTTTTTACAAACCAAAAAATCTTGATTCTTTTTACTGCTTTCTTGTTTGTTTGCTTTTATTCTAAAGTTAATTTTGCTAGCAGAAAGACACTTTATCACATGCTGAGAAAAATGGCTTTAAACAGTTTGCATAGGTGCCTAGGATCCAGCGTAATCTGAGTTCAGCCAATAATCTAATCAATAAGTTAGACTGGTCTGGTGTGAAATATTCCATCTGAAAGTTACCTCATGGAAAAATTTTCCAAAGATTTTTCAAAATCCACCCGTCCTTTCACGTAAATGAATTGCATGCAGGCAATTGTAATATAAAATATTTTTGGCATTTCCCACAATTTCACTACTATCAGCTCATTGCTAAAAAGTTCAAACAACATGTATAGGGTCACTGGTCACAAAATGGCTATATCTACGCTGCAGATATTTCGACCCCTGATCAGGGGTGATCGGGTCACAAGCGGACAGCCCTAAATGATCCGATTGTAAACAACCACCAAGACGCATCGTGATACAGTCACTCAAACCACTTGCCAAGGTGGCCTGGAAAGCATGTGACCACATATCTTTTGAAGTGTAAACACTGATACATCCTAATGCGTCCCGACAAGGACGTCACAGGAAAACATGTTATATGACAGTGCGCCAGTGCTCGAAAAAATGGAGAGGAGAATTAAAACATTTAAAGCTATCACAACATAAAGCTAAAGGCAACAACAACAAGTGCATTATACAACGAGTTGGACAAAGGGTTATATGAGCATCCAGCGTGTTTCCCTGTGGAAGATGTGTTGGATTCTGTTGACAGCGATATCCTCAGCTCTACTGCGGTTTAAAAAAATGAAGGGACGCTGTGGCTTTAACCTTTTTAACAAAACTACGGTCACACAGTGTCATAGTACATTGCAGTTATGAGAATTTAGCTGCTGTAAACAGAGATGTTGGAACGGTGGTCTGAGATTAAAACCTAAAATCTCACAGAAGAGACTTAGCAACGAAATCTGAATGAAAGTGGTCAGCTGGACACCTAGGAGACACAGCATAGGCACAGGTGTGAACGCCTGATATGATTACCCAAGATGCATTTTAAAACTAAGTCTAAACAAGGCTAAACAAGGCAACTGAGATGTTTTATCATTTAACATTTAACAGACTATATGTGATATGTTAGCCACGAAGACCCCACAGGGCTAATTGCTGGGGTGTAGCCTCCCCACTTCCACTACTTGTTAGCCATATTAGCCTTGTAGCTCCGGTGCGAAGCGGCCTTGGCTGATCGAAGACGATTGGGGTGAGAGGGAAATTGTGTAAATTGTGTGAGAAGTGGAATGACAAACAGCGGAAGCGTGACTCATCACCCTGCGTGTTTGTGCGCTGTTGTGCACTGATCTCAACAAGGCGCATTCATGGAGCTTCGTCACATCTCCGCCTTCCCCCACAATGGCAGCTTTGTGGATGAAGAGAGTCCGCTGTGGAAAATATTTGGGAGAGAGGAAGAGAAGAATAGCAGTAAAGTGTTTGTTTCACACAGCCTGCATTCGGGTCCCCCTTGGAAAGTTTTATTATTTGCTCGGGGTGGGTGGTGGGGTAGCTTGGTTTTTGTGTCGAGCACAGGGTGGGTTGGGTGTGTACGGGGACGATTTTGCCGAAGTCCCATGCAAGTCAGAGTGTTCTGTGTGTGGGGTGAGGTTGTTGGGGTGGTTAAGCACTGGCTGTCCCCAAACACTGCAGACAAGGCCTGTGACCCGGAGCAGAAGAATGTTCTTGTACATTAGGGGGGCATACACTGAGTGGGCTTTGATTAAAACACGATAATGAGTGACATCTTTGTCCAGATTCTCTTCCTGCACGCTGCACATCTACCTAAAGTCAAGCCGAAATCAAAACTGACCTTTTTCTACTCTGGCTCTGGCCATATTGAGCACGATTGATCACAGCATCGCATTTAAAAGACAAAATGCCTGCTTTTCCTGTAATCTGCCATAAAAATGAATGACTTTTGCACATTTCTAAAATGTCTTCTGATCACCAATACTTCTGCAGGGCCAGACATGATCTTGTAACAAGAACATCTGGGGATGAACATGAGGCTACATGCAGGTGCAGGGTTTCTGAACCAAGTCTTGTGAAGGTGGACAGTAAAGTAGGGGGTGATGAGTTCCCTGACAAAGTTAGCAAAGGTTTCCATCTAAACATTTGGTTAAGAATGTAGATGTATGGGTGTACTCTTGTTTGAAGTGGATTTCGATGTGATACAATATCATTCCCCATGAGACTATGTCACCAGCGGGTGGCTTTCACCTCCGTCTCCTCCCTCATCTCACCTACTATTGAGTGAAAATGTTCAGCTCGATTCTCCCTGATATGGAATCCTGTGTTTCATTAGGGTGCATGATTTCTGATTTACTTTAAAGGGGAAAGTTTCTTGAGAAGTTTCTTGAGAACGAGTCACATCAACCCACCCCTTGTTGGTGTGCTGATTTTGGTGTAGCACATGTTGTTAAACTGTGCAGCTGGATTAACATTATTGTGAGCTGGTTAGCTCACATCGTTGCATGCAAACTGTGTCAGATATTGGCTAAGAAAACTCTGTTCACATGCATTCAAATGCAGCACTTTCACTGTGCAGAGCCGTGGTTCTCAAAAAAAAATGCACCAGCACTGGAACATCTACCACCTGAAGGAGCTGACAGAGAAGGTGCAGTTTAGACCCCTTAGATTAAAGCTGGTGTTTTCTGGAGTTATTTAGAAGTTCTTGCCTAGTTAATCAGTGTATATATACTTTCAGGTGTGAGGGTTTGGGGGAAACACTGAAAGGTTTTTTTTGGACTTTGGAGTTTCAGGTTCTGTCATTGAATGTATTCTTTACTCACTTTACTACAAGTATAGTTATTTTATGCACACTGATGGGCTTATGGTAATTGTGCGCAGGAAATAGAGAGTGAGAGACCCACACAAACAGAGAAAGAGAGAGAGAGAGACAGAGAGAGAGAGCAAGCCAAGCACTGGGAAATGAAGGGTCACAAGAGGTTCCCTCAACTGGAGCTCCACTGGGATCTTTTTAAGCTTTGATTGACAGGGGTGTATTGTGAAGCCCACTCCCCAAGCTTATCACCACACCAAGGGCCGGCCAAAGAGGTGCTTGTCCACAATGCACAGAATAAGGATGTGTTCACCTCAGCCGTGGCCACAATGGCACACATCTGGCCTGAACAGAGCGAGGAATGCAGCGGTGATTATTCTGCCCCCCACCAAATACAGGTGCTCAATAGCTGCAGTCTGACTGCAGAGGCCACGCTGTGGGGGTGGGGGTTTATGCGGAGAGGAGCGCTAGCCTCCCACAGGATGGTATTTTAATTTCTAATTCATTAATCTCCCTCGCGCACACTTTCCTGGCTGCAAGGGAGATCAGAGAGGGGTCTCACCAACAGCTGCCACAAAACTCTGGTCCATGCAGGGTCACTTACAGAAGGCCATCGGAGATGCAGCCGTGGTCCCATTTCCATTCTACCTGCCTTGCACCTTTATTTTATGATCTATGCCGGGCATAATATACAGTGGGAGCCATATGTCTCCACTAGTGAAAGTACTTCTATTCTGATTTCTTTTGTAATTTAATCAGACAAGTTTATCAGACAAGTTTTCCAACATGTGACTCACAATGCGAGTGAAATGTAGAATCTTTGAAATATTTACTTGAATTTTATAATTTCCTAGTATTCTATTTTGTGCAGAAGTCTCTGATGAGCAGATCAGACCCACCTGAGAGACATCTGAATACACATTTATATATATATATATATATATATATAATTAGAAAATCGTGCAGAATACAAGCATTTTCACTAGTGGTCTCAAATTTTTGGACCACACTGTAGAAAACTAAATGAATCAGTTCTATCGTATGGGTTTGTGGAAGCCCTTCTAACTAGACTCAGTGAGCATGAAGACACATTCATGAAGACACAGCTCCATGTCCCCTTAGAAGTGTCTGTACTGGAGATAATGTAGCTGCCTGTGTGTGTGTGTGTGTGTGTGTGTGTGTGTGTGTGTGTACATGCGCGCTACTGTCAGGAGTGGTCGAATATTATGTTCTGTGGGTATGGGGGCAGTGCATTCTCAGAGAAAATGGTTACAAAGAGAGAGCTAAAACACAGAGAGACCACTGTGTACAGGGACTTTCACACACACACACACACACACACACACACACACACACACACACACACACACACAAGTTTCTGCAGAAGCTGTGCTACACTAGGCTATGGATGTCAGAACAAAACCCTGTATCTCCATTTTAGTCGACTTTCATATGTGTTACTCAAATGTTCTGTATGTGAATTTAATGATGAATGATTGATACGGTCCCAAATTAACATCTCACTACATTAAGTTACATTAAAAGCTGTGAAAGACTTTCCTTCTTCTGTGAAGTTCTGTGAATATATATATATATTCTCTAATATGTTATGTTCAGTAAATGAATGGAATAAGTTAGAATAAGTACAAATATTGCTACACTACACAGTAAGTGTAAGTCAGTCTTATTCATTACCAAAGCTCTCCTCATGCCAGGCCAGTATTATCTGTAGTTTCCATCTACATACCCGGTGTGATGGATCTGATGGTGGGGAGCATCAAGGAGAAGTCCAAAAATATATATTTTTTAGTTTATACTACATAAATGTTTATTTGAATTTGTTGTGATATTTTATGTTTTTATAAATGATTATGAATGGTGAATGATTTAAATGATTTTAATAATTTTGGGGTGCCTTTGCATGAACTTCAGCATGATCTTGATAAATAACTAGACTATAAACCATGCAATGAGGTTTACTAGGCTAGGCCAGAGTGTTTAAATGGAGTGACTATTCATCCTGCAGCCTGTAGGGGGCAGTGTTTTAGTGCAGAATCAGCACACAGCCTTCTCTCAGGCCTTTTCCCACCCTTTCCAACCAATACCGCCTTACATCGGCCAGCACTTTTGACCGGCTTTTGATTCTGAAACATTTGCTAACTGAGTCGTTCATTCATGTGGGAGCTGGGAACTGGGATCTGGGAACTGGGAGCTGAGAACTGGGATCTGGGAGCTGAGAACTGCAGCATATTCTGCCCTGCTTTAATTCATGTTCTACTTTAAGATTCAGTGTGAAAAAGAACTAGTAAGTAATCTGCAGTGCCCTGCTCTTTAACCCAATCCCTCTGTTCCTTCACCACCATTCCAGTCACTGTCTCTAATTTCTGAGTGCTGGATACGGACAGATTACTATTATGTTGCTACCTAGTGCTCAGTCTTCATCTTGTCCACGTCTGTGATAAAAGAGTTCACATTAAACACATATACAGCAATACGACCTTTTGTCTTTTGCAAAAAAAGGAAATTACGTGAACAAAGAAAAGGTGTAATTTATAATCCATTCATCCATCCATTATCTGAGCCACTTATCCTTAACCAGGGTCACACAGGGTTCTGAAGCCTATCCTAGTGGTCATAAGGTGAAAGGCTGAGAAACAGCCTGCCAGTCAACTTATAATCCAGTACACCCAATATACTGGTAAAACATAGCACTGGGGTGCCCAGCTCCTGTCCTGGAGGGCCGGTGTCCAGCACATTTTGGTAATTTTCCTGCCCTAGGACCAAAGCGGGGCACTCCTGACACAGACCTATGTGCCGACTGAATATAATCAAGCAGAATGTACATTACATGGAGGTTGGATGTATTGTAAATAGGGACTGCATAGACTGTTAAGTGTTATAATTGGTGCTGTGGGCCTGAAGTACAGCAGTGGAAATCACTGCAGTGAACAGCCAGGAGGAGACAACAAAAAAATTTTTTTTTTTCTGCTAAACACAAACCCCAAGGTACTTTATTTGTGCTGAAATGCAACATGACATAAAACCCCACTGCAGGCTGTGTAAGACTTAAATACAGCCTCTTAAATATTGGCTCATTGCCAATTTCCCACTTGTGGGACTAATAAAGGTTTATCTTATCTTGTTTATCTTATCTTATATGTTTCGAGAAATTACCATGGTTAGAATCATAGAATAGGACCATGGGTAGCATGACTAGCTATGACTGCATAAAAAAAAACGTTTTCTGTTTTAGAAACTGGACCTGTATCTTGCTCTGAAAGATTCATTGATGTGTAGAGCTGGAACTCTCAGATGACAAAGACATTGCCTAGGATGTAGCCTCAACTGAAATAAGAACCTAGTCTTAGATTTTTTCCTTAGACCAGCACATCATAATCAGACCAACATTCAGAATCCCCCTTCAGTGTAAACTCACTGATCACTTTATTGTAATTGGAATAAATAAATATACCAGCTCGTTAGCAAGCTACTCTGCAAACAAGGTAGTTTAGCCATGTAACAAATATGTAGCTATTATCACCAATATATGTCTAATTCCCAAAGATGACCAAATTCACTTATACCATGCAATGTTAATGACAAATTCCTTGCAGTCTTATAATCTTTAATTGCTATTACTTTTACACCATGCACCAGTAGACTTGGAAAACAATATTAACCAATTATATTGTGTCCTACCTCCCCCCTCCCTCCAGAGCTAATCGTACTGAGCACAGTAAAGGTTAAAGACAGTGCTAACAAAAAGACACCCATAAACTTAATGATGAATGAGAGGAGCTAGGGTAGAGTGAGAAAATCCGAAAGCAGAATCCAAGAATGGGAATATAGTAGCACTGGCAGAGCTGGAATGATTTCTCAATCTCCTGGTATCAATACTGTCAAAACCCTGGCACTCTCCCTACTCCCGGCCCACTGTCCCACAGCTCCCGCCAAATGTCAGGCCTCATATTAACCCAGCCGCTGGCCATTGTCTCAATAACGCCCCACTGTCTCTCGGCCCAGAAGAACATGAGGGGTCTCTGTGGGAGAGTCGTCCAGTTTTGCTGCGCATTCAAAGCCACATTCTGGCACACTCTAAAAGGAGCATAGATTGAGCCTCAGCACACTCGCAGGCACAGCTGACGAGGCATCATAGTTGGTTGAGGATTTGTAGGAGATAATAGGAACACAAGAAAAATATTATTAAGACAAGAGACAAAGGATAGAAATTAGCAAAGTTATAAATTCAGGCACTTTATTTGCACACAATCAAAATGACCACAGTTACCATATCACAAAATGCAAATAATGTTGCATAGAAATACAGCTATTAAATGAAGAAAAACAACTGTTAACTCGTCTGATGAACTAAACATTTTATGAGTTTAAACACCATTTTTACAGTGTGATATCTCTGATCCTTCTTTGATACATGATGAACATCATGCAATATTACATATTTAATTTTTTAGCAGTTCTACCAAAATCATTGTAGTAGCCTATACTGTATTCCATTGTATTTCCCAGTGTGAACACCTTGCTTGCACTGAAATTGGACAGTGCACTATAGAAACACAAGGACAAGTCTAATTAACCAGCAAAGCATTAGTGAATACAATGACGAGAGGGCAGTGCCAGACATTAGCACTGTCTGAATTTGTGCGCTATGATCTAGGGGTGCACCGATCCAATACTCAGTGTCGGTATTGGTCCAGTAGGGGCCAAAATGACTGGATCGGATATTAGAAAAAGCCTGAACTATCATATAAATGCTTAAATAAACACTGAAAAACATGCTGTAAAGAGACATTTACGGACTCGGACGCGAGTAAGACAAGGCTGTGTCTCAAATGGCTCTCTATGCTACATATAGTGTGCTATGTAGAAATTAAAATTCAAGTTAAGGTTAAGCAAAGTGCACCAAGACAAATGTATTATTGATAGTTTAGTTGTTTAAAAGAGGGGAAAGGAGATGACCGGATTAACAGATACTCAAGATTGCTGTATCGGGATTGGGATCGGACATGAAAAAGTGGTACTGAGTCGCCCCTACTATGAACTAAATTCTTACACCATACACTTAACAGTGTCTGGGTTTTTGTGGAGTACTGTCATCTCAAACACTAATGTTGGATAACAGAATGTGTCCAAATGGTAACAGCCACTGACTAAAACAGTTTCAAATCAGCTTCAGTAAAGACAATAAGTCCTTGGGGCCTGTTCATCCGCATGGATGCTGGACCAGTGAGACAGCTGTATGTCAGTAGTAGATATTTATTCCCTGCACTATGCAATGAAATGCAAACTTTTCATTTTTCTCCTCTCATGCAATAGCAATAGCATCTGAGTGTGGCCTGCGACAGCTGGACTTTCTAGAGGGATGCTTGTTTACCAGCTCACGCTGAGCCTGGAGTGTTGATATTTACTGTATTTACGCAAGCCCTTATTCATCTAATGTCACATAATAGTGGCATTTATGCAGTCACAATTTTGGGGTATTAAAATGTCCTCTGTCCTTCACAGTGTGCCTCAGGGGATGAACCCCAGGTCGGATCTTCATTTCTCCATATTTGACTGTCGTTTATTCTTAATTGCATTTATCATATGTCTGTCTGTGATGTCCTCCCCCTTGCTGCTGGACAAACAGGGACAGTCAGAGGAACAAACTTCACAAAGGCAGTCATGGTGACAAAAGCACATGCAGCTGAGAGATAAAAAGTTGGACGGTGGGTCGAGAAGTTCCGAGCATATGGTTTAGTTTAAGGGGTTCCTCATGATTCATGATGAAATTCTTTTGGTGCAAAACCTTTTTACAGCATAGCATCACATTTTATCAAGACCATCTGAATTTGGTGAAAAGTTGTTGTTGCAGCCCCATACGCAGCGAGCGGTGAGGAACTGTGTGTTCTGAGCCCTTTCTATCATAGCCAGTATGAATGTTTTCAGCAGTTTGTGCTACAGTAGCTCTTTTGTGGGGTCGGACCAGATGGGCTAGTCTTCTCTTCCCACATGCATCAGTGAGACTTGGGGACCCATGATCCTTCTGCCAGTTCACCAGTTGTTCTACCTTGGACCATTTTTGGTAGGTTCTAATCTGCATACTGCGAACACCCCACAAGGCCTGTTGTTTTGGAGGTGCACTGACCCAGTTGTCTAGCCATCACAATTTGGCCGCTATCAAAGAATCACAGATCCTTATGCTTGTTTCCAACACATAATTCTCAAGAACTTCCAATAGATAAACTTCAAGAACAGTCAGGAACTGACTGTTCACTTGTTACTTAATATATCCGAGCCCTTGACAGGTGCCATAGCAACAAACGAATGCTATTCCCTTCATATATATATATATATAATTCTATGATTCTGTAAATGCCTAGTTGAGTCAACTTTCAGTTCATTGTAATAAAAATGTCAAAACTCAACATCTTCCCTCAGATGCTAAAATATATTGGTTTTAATAATTATATAACTGGAAAAAAACAAGCACATACTGGAGAGTTTTCTGTCCGTTTCATTTCTTCCATTGAGGCCGCAGTTCCTGAATGTAATGATTCTCCAATGCCCTGCCATTAGATGTTATGTCAGGATTTCTTTAAAAATGATGGTCGTTATACTTAGACTAGATAGGTGTCATCATCAAGGACAAAGAGTGTCCACCTTATCTGTGAAGCAGTGACATTAGAATATCACCCTGTGCAGACGTCCACACACCCACCGTGGCCTGTTAAACGCCTTAAGGAACAAATGTGTGGTGCAAAACAAGCACATCAGAATTTCCCTCCATCAGATCCCCCACTCCTTTATCTGTATGAGGTAATCATTATACCTCACCGGCCTGGCAAGAAAGTAGAGGTTCCTTAAGTAAACAGCTGATAGGTAACGTTGTATATCCCATTCACAGTGATTTTCATTCGAGCAACAGGACAGCAGCTTCAAACCGAATTCTCAAAAAAAAAAAAAAAAGAAAAAAAAAAAGAAAATCACCCTAACTGGGCAAACTGCAAAGAACTTCAGTGCTTTTTTAAATAATGTTAATAAACTCATTATGTTCAGCCCTATTCATATATAGACACATAGTTTTTCACAAAAAATATACAATTAGAACAAGTACAAACAAAGAGGGATGAAAAAGATCTGAACGTGAACAAAGTTTTTTTTAACTCTTTATAAAATTGTGTGGGCCACGTTTTAGTTCCTCATTCTCAAAACTATAAATGACTGAATTATTCATAGCAGTGACTAAATAATGCATCATAGTTACTGAATAATACATAGGAGATAATGAATAATTATAGGAGTGAATAATGTATTGCAGTTAATGTATAATTGTAAGAGTTAATGAATAATTCATAGCAGTAATTTATTATGCATAGTAGTTACTGAATAATTCATAGTAGGTATTGAATAAATTTGTCGTAGTTACCGAATAATTTATTACCACTGTAAAGCATCAATGTACAATACACCCTAGGAAATACACACACAGAGTGAGTACAGAGTGTAACTCAGATTCAGAGACAGAGAGACAGGGGGAGAGACAGAGAGAGAGATGTTAGCAAGAAATGGCTTGATGAGATTCTAAAAAGTGTGTATTTATCGAGTTGCCATGGCAGCCCTGACCCATGTTCTTTCATGCTCATAATTAGGGTGTTTAAAAATAGGAGTTTATGTGGCCAGAATACAGGAGTTAATAATACATAAAAACCTGCACAGATTGCACCTAACACACACAACACAGCTCTGCAGAGCTTAAAGCAATGACAGACACAGAATAAGATGCTGTGCTTTAGATATTGTGATTTGGCTCAGAAAACAAATGAAATATGGTGTTTTCTGGTAATTTTAGTGATCAGTTTACATTTATCTATTGAGTTTAGATAAATGAGTTTATGTGA
>JBBPCZ010143250.1:0-19985 GCA_037974445.1 Brycinus macrolepidotus | reverse complement strand
AGAGTGGAAGCTGTTATAGCTGCAAAGGGGGACCAACTCCATATTAAAGTCTATGGATTTGAATGCAATGTCAAAGTCCCTGTTGGTGTTATGGTCAGGTGTCCCAATACTTTTGTTCATTTGTGTACTTTTTAGTAGGGGTAGCACGATTCCACTTTTTATATCTGATACTGATATTGATACCACAACCTTGAGTATCCACCGATACCAGTACTAATCTAACACTGTCTTTTTACCTCTCTTCAACAACTAAGGTGTTAACACATTTGTCGAGGTGCACAATGAAACCCGAAATGAAACCCTAATTCCTCTATAGTGCACTAAGTAAGGTATGAAACTCAAGTTTCTACACCCATAAAGGGCACAATTTGGTATTCCACACACATGACTGAATCACCAATACATCAGACATATTATATACTATTTGGGTGCAGGAGCCTGTACTATTTAGTTTAATTCCACATTTAGGGAGTATTTAGGGAGTAGGGAGCCATTTGGGGCTCATATGTGTTATTCATGCCCTCATCTGTGTATTTCTCTTCATAGCATGTTGCTTAAAGCTTAGTTATGCATTTACGCGATAGTTCAGGTTTTTTCCAATATCCGATCCAGTGATTCTGGACCGTATCGGACCAATACCAACACTGAGTCACAATAGTTCAACCCTTTTTGTCACAATAGTTTAACCGTTTTAATGCTATATTGATCCACTTTTTCAAGGTTAAAGGACGTCATAAAATCATGATAAGAATGATTATTTACTTTATATAACAATTTTTCCACCATAACGAGAAAAAAAAAATCACAGTGCTTTACTAATGTTTTGAGTTATATTGGTTATTTTATCAAAAACTTCCACTTTTTTATACCATTTGAAATTGACACTGGCCTTTACATTGTGTGACAATTTCATGGCGAGCGGACAAATGAAGCACTTTCTACTTTAACTTACACTGAAAGTCAAGCATGGTTTTTTTCTTTCTCCTGAAAAGTTACAAACTACTAAGTTACAAACAGAAAAACTGTCGAACTCAGAATTATAAACCTTATCTTAAATCTACTGCTAAGCATAATATTCTGGATATTTATTTTCAACACATCATCTTCAGAGAGCATGACATTGTAAAAAGCATGACATCATAAGATCTACTGCTCACCAAGTATTACAGATTTTTTGGTCTTTGGCTGTGATAAGTTATGCAGCTATAAGTGTGTATAAATGTGAACCTACATGCAGTCCCGAGCAGTTTAAGGGGTTCATTTTCAAAACCACAGAATCAGAAAGAAGAACTGCTCAATTAACCTGCATTAAGCAACTGCATTTTGTCAGTACATACACTTTAACCAGGTTAAAAACAAACCTTAAACTAGTACAATACTCCAGCTAGGCTTTTGTGATACACACGACACAAGAACAAAGTTAACTAGACTGCATTTCCCTGAGAAAATGCGAAGTGTAATTGCCATTTATGAGTAAGGACAGCTGAAAGCGTAGCCACATTCACGGGCTGATTATTTTTCATTAAACCACAACAAACAGTGACACATGATTTTTTTGTAACTGACCTGAGCTCTAACGTCTTGAAGTCTGTTCATGAGTCTGCTGTGTGTTTTGCTCCGTGTTTAGTTTCTCCATGTTTTGTCCCTGTCCGGCTTCCTTATCCGTGATGCCACAGACTTTCTCTCCAACACACGGTTTAAGGCGACTCAAACATCCGCTATCTCTCCCCATATATTACAGAGATGATACAACCACAAAAATCGATTTTAAAATGATCAATACCCTAATCAACCGATCAAAAATCTGAATAAACGCACACTGCATTGGATATTAACGGACATTTTGATGTTGGAACCATGTCAATATTTATTTCAAAACTGTAGGAGGAGAAGAGGTGCCAAATTCCAGCTACAAAAATATAATAAGAATAAGAATAAGAATAAAACTTAGAAAGAACAATAGTGTGAGTTACAATATACAACAAAAAAACACAATGTGACTGTTAAATCTAGGTTAACCTTTTAAAACCTAAGCCTAAAAGTGGCTCCCTGGGCCAGTTTGTAATTTATTACACTTTTATCAAGTTTAAATCTTGCCGGTGTTTCTCAAAATTGAAAGTACTTTTTTTTATTCTCTGCAGCCCAAAACAAGTGTAAATCGATCTTCCAATTCAGCATAAGTAATGTTAGTTATTAACACTAATATTCAAAATTAAAGATGAAAATATTACTGCTTGCAACTTCTAAAGTCTTATAATTCACTTATTCATAAAAAGACTTGTCAATCAGTAATTACTTCAGTAATTTTCAGTAACAACAAAAAGATCTAGAATAGATGGGGTGAAGGGGTGAAGTTCTTTCAGTATAAAAAGAAAAGAAAAAGAGCAATTTCTATCATTTCTCTCAAGAGACTATGGCACTGATCCAGTAACAAAGGTACAACAAGTACTGTAAACACAAAGCAACTGTGGATTTTAGGCACACACACTCTCTCTTGCCCAGTCAATACTCCCTCCTACAATGTTCTTCTCTCCCTCTCGTTCTCTCTCTCTCTCACGCAGATTTTTATGCACAAAGCCTTCATTCTTTCATTCTTTCAGTCAGTGGCTCTCTTTATAAAGTGAAAGCATGCTGAGGGAGATATACACACTGCAATCTCCACACGAGAGCTTGGTGGCATTAAAACCCACAAGTAAACTTACATATAAACACACACAGAGAGTCAGAGGAGGCACCTGCCTGTGCTACAACAAGTAGAAGAAGGGAAAATCAGGGTAGACTACTATTCTGATAGTATTATTTTAAAGGGCCCATTTCCTGCAATTTTCTTGTACTCTACATTTTTTCACATGAGGTCAGCTTATGATAGTTCTTTATGTACCAAAAATTGCCTTACTCAAAAGGTATTCCATGTTGGAATGGAATACTTCAACATGAATGGGCAGGGCTAAACTGGTTGAATAGGTTTCACATATGTAAATGCCTTCACAAAATTTTCAAACTCAAAAGACAAGGTTTTGCAGGTGAATTGTATTTTTTGATACTTACATATTACATCCAACTCATAGTTTTCCATTACATGGGCCTTTTAACGGGGGCAGAGGGTGTCGTAATGTAATTATTACCAGAGTGTTTCTGTGATTTTAGTCCTAAACCATGACATCAGGAATTTTAGGGCCCCGGCATCTGTAAAGATTTTTAGTCTATATAGCAATGCACAACATTTATCTCAATATTTCGAAATCTCCTCTAAAGCACATTAAGTGAAAGTTTGAAGCGTTACGTAAAGTTCTATTAATAATAAGTTTAACTTCAATTTTAATACCACACTCCCAACAGGCCTGGAAATTTATTCCATCCATACAGGCTACATGCATAGCAGCTGTTTCATGCAAGAAACTGTTTCCCATTCTGGCAGTAGATTTTCATATGCTACAGAATCTTCTGCCAGACAGGAGGAGGGAGAAGATGGTGTGCTGGGATCATCCATGATCCTGGTAGCTTTGTGTATGCAGCATGTTGTGCAAATGTCTGTGACAGAGTGGAGAGAGACCCTGATGATCCTCTCAGCTGTCCTCACAATCCTCTGAAGGGTCTTGTGATGCGAAACAGAACAATTTCTATACCACGCCGTGATGCAGCTACAGAGCATGCTCTCTATAGTCCCTCTGTAGAACGTGGTGAGGACTAGGGTTTGAGTGCGTTCTTCTCAGTCTCCACAGGAAGTGGAGATGCTGCTAGGCCTCTTTGGTAATGGAGCTGGTGTTGAGGGTAGACATGAGGTTCTCCGTGATGTGAACATCAAGGAACTTGGAGAGTGGAGAGTGAGGTCAAAAACTCTCTTTTGTTTTGTCCACATTCAGAGACTGTTGGGCTGCACCATTCTGTTAGCCATCGCACTTCCTCTCTGGACGCCACTTCGTTCCCACTGATCAAACCTACCACTGTTGTGGCTTCAGCAAACTTGATGATTGCTGCACAGTCATGGATAAGCAGCGTGAACAGCAGAGGGCTGAGCACACAGACCTCGGGGTTCCTGTGCTCAGCATAGTGGTATTGGAGATGTTCCCAATCCTGACTGACTGAGGTCTCTCAGTCACAAAGTCCAGGATCCAGTTGCAGAGGGAGGTGTTCAGGCCCAGCATTCTCAGCTTCCCAATCAGATTCTGAGGAACGATGGTGCCAAATGCTGAACAGTAGTTTATATAAATTTGATATGAAATATCAACTGAAGTCTATATATATTTCATAACTGGAACTAATATGCTGTTTCTGCACATCCATCAGAGGTGTGGTTCTAGTTTATACAATCAACCTATTAACCACATAATTAAGATCACACCCAGCCTCAATTACTACCAGCCCTATGTCACTAAACCAGGCTAAAATTTCTCAATAAGCAGAACACTATGTTATGATCAAAAGAAATTCCAGAGCAGACGCGAAAGAAAGAAAGTTATTGGTCTACCACCATCCCTCAAACTGCCCAGTGACAACTCACTCGGGGAGTCTCAAAAGAACCTAGACAGACATCATAGGAATTGCAGACCTTGCTCACTTCAGAAACGGTCATTCATGATTGCACTATTAGAAAGAGAATGTGCAAAAATGCTACCCATGGGAGAGCTGCAAGGTGAAAACCACTGCTCAACAAGAGGAACTTGAAGGCTCATTTCACACTTGCCAAAAAACACTGTGGTGAACCCCACGTCTTTGGGAAAAAAGAACTGAATCTATGTTCTGTGGAGACAAAAGCGGAACTTTTTGGAAGACAGGATCCCGTTACATCTGGTGCAGAGCTAAAACAGCATTCCACAATAAGAACATCATACCAACAGTCAAACACGGTGGTCAGTGTGATGCTGTGGGAATGCTTTGCTGCTTCAGGGCCTGGGCGACTTGCCATATTTGACGGAAACTTGATGTCCGATCATCAGTCCAGGATGAAGCCCAAGTGTAAGTGGGATATGCAGCAAGACGGTGATACAAACACAACAGCAAGTCCACTTCAATTTCTAAATTTGTTTATGTTTACCAAATAGAATTGTTAGAATTGTTAAACACAGAAAATCTTTTCTTTGTCCTTTTGTCTGCTAAATAAAGGTTCAAATGAATTACCAACTTACCAAATTAGTTTTTATTCCATTTTTAGAAAGTGCTCCAACTTTTTTGGAAATGGGGTTTGTAGCTTGAGAATTGCTTTGTCAGTCATCTGTCCAACAGGGCTGTGCAACAGACTCAATACAAGGGAAGAATTAAAGGGGTCTTTAAAAAATTACAGTTCTACATGTTAGAAGGTCACCGTGTTGGAATCTTGCATTTTTGACAGACTCAACTATGTTCATTACACATGTTTAAAACCAGAAGAGACGTCGACAGTTCAAATGCAGTCAAAACACTGTCACTGCAGATATTACAGGCATTATTACATTCTCATTTTCCACCTTAAACTGTAGACATTCGAGCCTTAATGTCTTAATGTCTGAAAATTCACCTCATTGCTGTCGAGTGTTTCTCCTGTCATTAACTCATGTACCTCAATTTGGATGAGATACAGACATTATGAAGTAATTGGAGGGCTGTAATTTTTTTTTTTTCATTTTTATGCAGTATCAACTCTATTTTCAAAAGTTAGTCTTAAAGTCAAATTCCGAATCCAAAATAGTTTGATACTGTAGTGTGTAGGAGATAGCTTTGTGTGGTAGAGGTGAGCTGTGTGGAAGTAGGATCTTACTTAGCTGTAGCCCTCAACAACCAAGTCAAGCTAGACTTTAAAGAGAATTTTGTGGCACATAAAGAAAAAAAAAGGTCTTTGGAAAACTAAAATATGACAAGTCTGAGGGTCCTTTCTGTGAGGAGTTTGCATGTTTTCCAGCACTCATTCGACCCTAGTTAAGGGTAAGCAGCTCGGAGAATGAAGGAATGAAACATAGTTTAGGTGGTTTCACTGATGTGTTGTGTTGTAAATAAAGGAACTATTAATACTATTCTTATACATTTCTGTAGAAATAAATGCTAATTATTTTTTGGCCTGGTGTGAACTGTAAAGCATTCAGTCACACATCTATTCTTTGAATACAAAGAAACTGGCTATAAATTAACTAATCAACCACAACAGCCCTTTTTTTAAGCAAAACATGTAAGGAACAAAAACCTTAATTTACACACATGTATAGCTTTCTATTCCAGACACATATAATGTTCGGTCATTCTGTTTTCTTTTCATAAAAATATAAATAATCATTCACAATGACACTCTGGCCTGCTGCATTTGGAACCATGTGCATGATAACAGCACTAGCTCAGTTCTGAACTGCCTACCAACTGCTCTTCAAAATTCATAGTTACTCTTTTGCCTTACCTCTCCAACAGTGGTTTATGTAGGACACAAAAAAACAAGAAACAAGGGATCGACACTGGATCAGGATTAACACATCTGATACCCCATCCATTACAATGTACCGGGATCAGCTCAGATCGCATTTATATGGATCAAATCGAGACATCCCTACAAATGTCAGTATCTTTAAAAGCAGCTTAAATTTTGACTGGACAGGCCTGTGATCAATCTGGCAAGGGCTAAGCCTGTCTACCCATGGCTATATGGGGGACGCACACACAACCACACACACACACACACACACACACACACACACATACACACACACACACACACACACACAGACACGCATATAACACTGCCGGCACAAAACACTGTATGCATACACCGTCTTTCCCTCTTGCTCACTAGCAGACTCCATTTTCTGTATGTGACTCATTTTTTCACAGACACGAGCCAAACTGTACAAAAACTAGGCAAACTTTCCAAGAACATTCTTTCACACACACACACACACACACACACACACACACACACACACACACACACACACTCTTTCTCTTTCTTTCTCTCACTTTCTCTCTCCCTCCATTCTGTCTCTCTATTTCTGTCTTATTCTCTCTCTAACATTTCATGCCACTAAATAACCCATTTCAAAACACACACACACACACCTTTCAGAATCTTTATCTCTGACCAAGTCAGTTTGTAGCCTCATATTAGCAAGCTGTATATTATTGTAAAACTAAGGACAGACTGTAAAGCTAAACCTGGCACACACTCACACACGTCCACTTCCAAGTTGGAAATAATACAAGGTGTTTCATGTTTCATTGACATCTAAAAAAATCAATTAAAACCAGACTTAATTAATATGTTAATTGATTGTTAATGAATTAATTACCTATGAACTACAAATGGTGAAGTTCACATTTGTTGAGTATTGTTTATTAATTCTGAAATTCATGGCTGTTAATATTAACTAATGAGACTGACCACTGCTCAGTTGCCATTTAACCCTCAGAACTCTTTCTCTCGGCACGCCACCACTCGGCCGCTCTCCGGAACCCCTCACCCTGTGGGTTTTCCCCACCCACTTGTGGGCGGAGACTATCCTGAAAGTTCTCCGGGTTCAGAGATTTTTTTCTGTTTGTTTCTAAAACCTAAAATAAAAGAAATTTGTTCATTTTTGTTCTTTATTATCATTTGCGTGTGACACGATTTTTAAACCCCAGTAGTGTTTTTTATTATTACATGTTTTTAAATTACAGTAACTTTGGTTCTACGTGACACAGGAACACCAAACAAAGCTCAGCATGACGTCTGACACCTCGAGCTCCAACACAAACCGGGGGAACTTTCATATAAGGAGATATGATGACAATTTACCATTTGTTGCGCTTCCAACCGATGGTGTTCTAAGGGTTAAACGAAAGTGTTGGCCCTGTCATTGAGAAATAGCGAGTTCGATCCCAGGTGGTGCTACATCCATCCATGGCCAGGAGTCCAAGAGAACACAACTGGCTTTAAAATTAAAGATAAGTAAAGCCAATGTTGCAGCAGTATACTATGTTATGCATGTGAACATATCCTTTCCTCCTCGACTACCTGTCAGACTTGGCAACCAACCACCAACTTCCTTTCCAACCCAAAATTTTAAATAAACTGCACGGGATTGCTTTAGATATCCCAAAAAAGACTGTGGGGTTGTTGTGGAGGACACATATCCAGTTTGCCAAAGACATGGGCACAAAGTGGCTGCACAGGGAAGGAAACACATCAAACATGTTCAAACATCTTCGAGAACACCATCCCTCCATGCAGACCAAAGTGTCCCATTTATAACTTTCATCAATACCGAAAAAATGCACAAATGTTTAAACATCGCTCATAAAATCCACTAATTTCCCACAACTCAACTCGTTGCGACCTGTTTGATAACTTTTCCAGTTCGGTGGGGTGACACATTTATCTCTCCCATTTATGTTGTTCAAAGGAAGCACAGTTTCACTGGTTTGTTTCTAAAGAGAAATTATTTCTCATACTGTTGCAACCCTAGCAGTTAGCAGCATTAGTTAAGGGGACAAGGCAAAAAAAAAAGAGTACAGACTGGAAAGAAGGACAGTTAGGCTCTTCTGTCGGGTAAGTAGAGTCTGCATGTGGAGACGCTGAGAACACTAGGGGCGTGAAAAGCAGAGTCTACTTCAGAATTGGAGCCTTTTATTGCGAGCTGATTAGAGAAGGACCACTTCTCTCTTTTGGATGTGAAGACCATGAAAACAAACCGCCAGCATCCTAGTGACCTTCAGGGATTGTTTCATGCTAATGGGCAGCAAAGCTCACCTGCAATCCAGAAGCAACAAATCACAATCAATTAAGCGGCTTTCCAATACGGAGGACGCAGAGAACGTGCCTTGGGGCAGGTTCTGTGGAAACCTGCAACGTCCAACGAATCAACAAACAACTTCTACAGCCTGAGGTGTTATCGCTGACACTTATCCTATAGTGTGTCGAGTTGTCTTTGCAGCTGATCGGAGTCTTGACTGATGTCTGGTCGATGTCTTCCTTGGCGTCATTCATCAGATCGCTTTGTGTGCGCATTGATTTTAGGGACTTTAGGAATCCCCACGTTTGCAGGTGGCCGTACAGTGTCAAATGGATGTGAAAAAAAAAATCCGTTTTATCAATGTGATTGCAGAGGGGGAATTTCCATCAGTGCGTTATACAGCTTCCTGAAGCGAAACAGGTGAAATTACCATGAGATCGATACCACTACTCCCAAGAGCAGCTAAGTACCCAGAGGAACAACATCTGAGGAAAGATATGGTCTTGTAATACAATAAAGACTAATTCAATTCTGTGCTATACTTACCATTCTTATATTGTGATAATACAGGTTAAAAGAAAGGAAGGCAATTAAGGTTCTCTCAAAGCGTGAGAGGAACATGATTAGCTCCAAAAAACCACGTGCTTATTCGGATTCCAAGGGTCTTCAACTTCTCTAATGACGCTTTCACACTATAATACTCTGCCTGAACAGATAAAAAACCGAGACCGGAGACTTCAAATAGAGATGATCCCTCCTTCTTCTACTCCTTTTTTACAGTGAGTGTGGAGTTTCTACGATTAATTTTAAAACAATGTCTGGGGCGAGCTCCATGTCGCTGGAGACCTGCCAGACAGTGGGCTGATGGAGGAAGTCTCTTCTGTGTCCTGATTTCCTGCACAAAGAAACAGCAGCCAAGCCACTTTTTTGCAAGTTGTAATTTTTTTAAATAGATCACTTTTTACAATCTCTTCCTCTAGCCTTAGCATAAAGGCTGCCAAAACTGACCCCAGTTCAGTTTCTACAAGGGTGTAACTGTGTCACTAGCGTAGCCAGCGGTGCACCGTTAGAGCAGGCAAAGAAGGCAAATATTTGGGGGCCCCCGCTTGGGAAAGGAGCCTACAGTGGCCACTCATTTTGGCACACCCCACCACCCCACCCACCCCTCCTCTGTGGACCAAATTTTTTATGCGCACCCACCCCCGACAAAATGTTTTTGTCCGCACACCCAACCCCCCAACCCACCAATAGACAATATTTCTGCCTGTGCCCCCACCAGAGTCTTGGATGACCAGAGTTTAACAGCTAACCTTGCTTAACCCTGCTTGGTGCACTTGGGTGAGACCTTCTACCATTAACAAGAATACACTTACTGTTCCCATTTATGAATCAGGGTAACCTACCAGTCAGAGACGGTTAAGTTGTGATAACAGCCATAGTAGTGAGTTATCATGTTATGACTGTGTGACCATGAGACTCTGTCCTACTAAAGGTCTACATGTCTATGCGTGCCTGTGTGACTGAGATTCTGAGTGACATAAACAGGAAATGTTTGTGATGGTGTCCAGGAATATTAGGAAGCAGCTGTAGCACAGGTAATTTTTTCCCCTTTATAACATGAGCCTCACGGTAACATTTTGTGGGCCAGTGTGATGGAAGTGAATTGCTGAGATTACTCAGTGAAGAAGCAAGTCAGATATATAAAGCTGCAACCATGAGGTAACCAGCTGAACCATCATATCTCAACACAAACATATCTTCACTCACCATTTTTTTAAATAGATCTATAGTAATGGAATACAATCTTGTTACATTAACATACATTTATGTTTTTAATGGATTAATAAAATGGAACAAAATCTGGTTACGTGAACATATGTTGAAGTGAAGAATTTGTTTCCCTTCTCCTGTAAAGCTACCACTTTGGAAATGTTACAATGTTTATGTGTCACAGAGGTTAAATCAGGGCTCATCAGTCATTTTCCATGGTCAGTCAGAATAATGCATAGCGCCACACACGCGTGTGAAGTGGGCTACAAAGTAGTGCGTCCCACCTTCGGCCAGAGTAAGGTCGTTCCACAAGCCAAGCAACTTGTGGCTCGTTAGACAGAGGGCGGCAGACGGCGTAGGCAAAGCGGAGGGGGAGTGATAAACGGAGGAAGAGTGCTATGTTTTTCCTCCAGCGCTCTATCTCTCTCTCTATCTCTCTCTCTCTCTCTCTCTCTCTGTCTTGCGCTTTCATCGATTTGCTGAAGATCTATATTTAGCCCATGATGTATGGCAGCAAGCTCGCTGAAACAATGGTTGTGTCCCCAACAGCAGAGAGAGAGAGAGAGAGAAGGGGGGTAGCAGAGACAAATTTGAAAATGAGCACACGGGGAGAAATCTGAGATCAGCCGGCTAAGAGAGAGAGAGAGAGACAGAGAGAGAGGGAGAGAGAGAGAGAGGGTGGGGGGGGAGAGAAAGAGAGAGAGAGAAAAAGACAGAGAGAGAGAGAAAGAACACGCGAATGCCGTCGTGTCCTAAAACGCCTGGCTGATGCCGGCCGCACGTAAAGGGTGGCTAATCGGCCACATCCACAATCTCGGCTTCCGCCAAGGGCTGCTTATTAATTGCAATGCATCAGTGTGTATTCTGTGTGTATTCTGTGCGTATTCTGTGTGTATTCTGTGTGTATTCTGTGTGTGATCATGAGTCTCCTTAAACAGAGAGGGGGTACAGTGTATGGTGTTTGTGTCCCAAAAAAAAAGAAGAAAATGAAAAAAAAAAGAAGTGAATTACACAGTTGGGACCTGCATGTACAGGAGTGCAGGGCACGACCTCACACACTCTTATTTGTGCTAAATCATTTTTATACATATATCTGCAACAAACAAAACAGGAACTTTCTTTCGAGCACCAACTATTTGTGAACACTTCAACCAAACATAGTGCGAGTGGATTATAATACACCCCGCAGGAGGACTATATATTTATACACTAAATAATACTACTAATAATAATAATAATACATTGAGTTATATTAGTATATTATTATTATAATAACAATAACAATAATAATTACAATTATTATTGTTGTTATTATTATTATTATTATTAGCAGTAGTTGGTGTAGTTTGTAGTTCCAGAAGAGTTATAAGTGTACATATTAAGCAGTAAAAAATTTAACCTGTAAAACTATAAGACACTTTTTTTTGAAAATAGGAAAGACATTTTATTATCATTTTAATTAGATTTTAAAAAGTAACTGCTGTCTTTAGTGGAAGGAAAAAAATCCCTGTAAATCTAACTATGTACATGGTGTACCATGTAAAGGCAAAATAACAGTCGTAGCATTGGCTTTAGAGGATTAGCGTGACAAGTTCACTGTATTATTTTAATAAAATCTCTTTCGTTTGTAAACTCCATCATTTCTGAGTTCACGACAGCCCTCCGATGACACTTCAGCAACACTGAGGTTAGACTGTCAGAGCAAATTTACAACTGAGCTCGTAGGACTGTTAGCAAGGAGCATCAGGTGGCGTTAAAAAAATAAAGCTGAGACCGTGTTAGTGAGACAACGAGGCCAAACTGGCACACGGAGAAGGAAATAGATAAAGAGAACAGAACAGTGATATGGGTCAAACAGCCCTGGCGCACTGAAATCTCTCTTACGCTGTCTCACACACACACACACACACACACACACACACACACACAAACACACTTATACAACCACAGAGACAGACAAGCCTGTCTAAATACTGGCATGTTGCTACCCACTCTGGCCAGTAGCCTGATTCTTTCTCCATCAGAATCCTACATGAAGGTCATTCCATTAAAGGGCCCATATCATGGGAAACGGAGACAAACTTTTTAAAACACCCTCTTCATACTACGTGAAAACGAAGCTGCAAAAACAACGTATTTACACACATCAGCATTCATGCTGAAGTTGGGAAAAGCATTTCAGCCCACATTACAGGACGTCCAGTCTAGATGCAGGACATTTTTAATGGCACAATAACAAAAACAGCCTGATTAATTCTAAGGAATAAAAAGAAAGTGGAAAGTGATGACCATTTTTGGTCCGCAAACCCGCAAACCGCAAACCCATTTTTGGTCCGCAAACCCACCGAAATGATGAATATGAAGACAAAAATCCAGACAAAATACTAAGACATGGCCTCTTTCAGGGTCCCTCCCCCTACAGGCCTTGATCAAATAAGGCTTTGGCACCCGAAGACATCAAATTATTTTAACGTCTTCTTTGACAAGTTGATTTCATCCTCTACTTGCCATACTGATCGCAGGTATACAGGTACTGAATGGGCAGTATATTGAGAGGATGTCATGAAGAGGTTAATACAGCCATAGCTGGCTATTGCTCTACCCCCTCTGAGCCAGATATATGAGGCCTGAGGTCTTAGATGAAACTGAGTCTTTTATGAGCCGCATGATGACTCCACAATGTTGACAAAATGTGCACTTGACCGAGGTCCTCGGCACACTTTGCTGATTTTTTTATGTGCATTGTTTGCCTTTGCTATTCATGAGCTGCCGCGCTATTCGGGGAAAGTTTCATGAAAGCAAAAGGCTCAACTAGGGCAGACGCTGACATATGGCCCGAGTCGCACCGAGCAACTTGCAAACGTTTCCCTGGCCTACTCGCGCAAGGCTCATAAAACCAGTGCACGGCTGCTGGAGCGTTACATGGCTGCTCCCTATTTACATGCAGAACACCCACTGAGTCATAGAACTCCCACTAAACTTGCACTAGCACACATATTCCAGCTCTGTGGTGCATCAGAGTCAACCTTGAGAGAGCTGCTGATTGCTGAAGTGTGTTGTAGCCTTGTAATACAATTACATGAGTCAACCAAGTCTTGTCTCCTTAATAAAAACACTCACTCGCCCTGTTCGGTCGCCAGCTAATCGTCCAATCACCAAGCTCCTTACCATGATGACTAAAGGGGCTGTCAAATCAACACTGACGACATCACAGTGCTACCAAACAACTTTATAATTGACCAAAGTCGGGCTTATTGAAACATAGTCAACCACACTATGGTATATCAACTATAAGGGTAGCTCTGCCGAAAATGGACTGTGTGGCAACCCAATAAAGGTCAACCCACAAAACCTGTCAGCATTTCCTAAATTACACTACCGAGGCTAGGTAGCTTTCACGAGCGACAAATCATTACGTTAGCAATTGTGAGACTATCACAAATTAGCCTAATTTGTTGGATTAGCATAAATTAGACGTGAACAAATTGGATGTCAGCATCATTTGCAGTATTAAACGTATAAGGGGGATGGCATGATGAATATGAATAACAAAGGGAAGGAATAATTAAATAAAATAAAATATAGCATGGCTTACAAAACGCTCAAAAAGCTCACTGATAATTACTCAGGAGTAACCAGGGTCTATGGTTCCTGTGGGCTGAGACTGTAGCAAGAGGTAATGGACAAAAAAATATGCCCTAATTCTGCTTCTCTCGGGAACAAAAATTCAAATGTCTTGAGTGGAGGTAGACAGACAGAGCTGGTCCAGCCAGCACTAGGACCTTTGGGACAAACAGGACTGTGATACATACATTTAGTGCAGTGTTGAGAAGCTCAGCTGCTTTGACATTGAACCAATGACAATAGCCCGGAGAGGCAGTAGCAGACATGCCTAGCCACCGTGGAAAGCAGAGGAGTAATGTTAACAGCTAATCCAAGATGATTTCCAAAGACCATACACGGAAGGTAGAGTTTTTTTTTTTCCAAATGTATTTCATTACATTAGGCCTACAAAAGGAATGAATTTGTGTGATTGTGTCAGCAATCACACTACTTTTCTTCTTAAGTTGTAGCTTAAAATATTATTATTATTAATATTATTATTATTATTATTATTATTAGTAGTAGTAGTATAATTCTTTTTATAACTGAAATTTGGCACCTCTTCTTCTCCTACAGTTTTTGAAATATGGGCATGGTTCCAACGTCAAAACGGAGAGAGAGTCTGTGTCATCACAGATAAGGAGGCCAGAAACTGACAAAAAGCGAAAAAAAAACAAACAAACACAGAGCAAAACACACAGCAGACTCATAAACAGACTTCAAGACACTAAAGCTCAGGTCAGTTATAAAAAAAGACGTGTCACTGTTTGTTGTGGTTTAATTAGAAATAATCAGCCTGTGAATGCTGCCACACGTTCAGGCATCCTCACCCATAAACGGCTTGGTAAGAGCCGGCAATTTCCTGCCCCCCTCGGCGATGCAGCGCTAAAGTGCCGGCCTCTGAATCAGATGATCAAACTTTTTTTTTAACACAAACTTTTTGGTGTCTCCAAACACTGGTTTTATAGCAACCACGCAATCACACCTCGCATTTTCTCACGGAATTAATCTAGTTGGTTTTGAATTTTCTTCCAACCAGCTTAAGAATGCTCTGCTGGAGTTGGGATGAAAGAACAGAAATGTTTTGGTTGTGTTACATCTGTTTTTAGTAATTCAGTCATCACCATTTCCCACCTACAGGTTAGGTCTCCCCCCATCAGTCAATGGTATCGACTGGAAAGGTGAAGACTAGAACGTGCTTCCTCAAAGTCATATGAATGGTCACCATGTCTTTTTCAAACTGTTGCTAAAACCATGTTACTAGATAGCGCGACATGTTTGGAGGAGAAAGTTAACTGCCTATTCTGTCATGTCATCTATCAGACATCCACACTGACTAGCACTGCGCTGAGTGACAGGGAGAGGGAGGGCCAGCCTACTGAGGCTAATTCTTTCAGCAATGGATGTCTTTGGCATCACCAGAGATTTAACTTGCAATCTCCAAATGACAGAGTCAAGGACCACGTAGGCACCTGTGTCACTTCGATGGCCATCCTCTTCAGTTTTGCCATGTTTTTAGAGTGAAAATGCACTCCCTTTGTGGCCCCTTTCCAAAGCTGTAAACATTTCAAATCAACTGCTTATATCAAAACATCCTCAGGTTTGTTTGCTTTCCAACATAAAAAGTTACCTAAAGGGAACAAACTTAAATATAGCACTTCTGCTCGTTTTAGTGCAGAATTTATTGCAAAAAAAAAACAAAAAAACATACAATTTAAATGTGTCATAATCATATTTTATCAATATGTTCAATTCAGCAATTCAGTCATTCTGGAGTCAAACTGGAGCCAGAAAAATTCATTTGAAGAACCGAAAACTGAACATTCATCCAATAAATAAATAAATAAATAAATAAATGCTGGTGAAACAATTACCTACTCAGCCATGACATCATCTATGGCACCATGCTATTCTTCCAGGCCAAATAAAAGAGATTTATTAATATGACTAAGTCATTCCATGGCCTGAATCTACAAACCCACCAAAAATCAAGATCTCTCATCTCTGAGCTCTATCACACTCTCTCGTACACACACACACACACACACACACACACACACACACACAGTTCTGCCTGCCAACCCACTGCTCCCCTTCTTAAGCCTCTCAATGGCTGGTAAGCGTTCCTCACTACAAGACCATAGCAGGGTTCAAAAAGCCCATTAGGTGGTGGTCAGGGCTTGCTGCCCGGCTCCATTCACGGCACTGCCCTTCACCTGACCCCTGTACACCCAGCTGGTGAAAGGTCAGCGGAGGGAGGTGGAGTGTGGGAAAACAGAGCCGAGGAGAAGAGAGGAGGGGTGAGAGAGGGGGTGAGCGAGAGAGAAAGAGAGGGAGAATGGAGACAGAAGAGAGATAGTGAGGGGGAGGGGAGAAGGGAGAGAGACAGCGTGAGAGAGAGAGAGAGAGATAGAGAGATATAGAGAGAGAGTGAGAGAGCGGGTAAGGACATGGGGAGAGGAGGCTGACATTGGAGGAGTGTTTTTCCAACTAAAGCAGCAACACACACACACACACACACACACACACACACACACACACACTGACACGGCTCATCCCACACTGCAGCAGAAATACCTCGTGTGTCTGAGGAGCAGCAGTGTTTGGACTGCTATAATAACCAGACACAAAGACTAAGATGTGAGGAATGTGATACTGAAATGCTATTTCAAGAGAAAAAAAAGGACTGCTCAAAAATCTACCCTGGGAATTTATTGACTCGTGCATTGAGCTCCAAATCCAGTTCTCTAAAATCTCTTCTGCCGCTCCTTTAGAAATATTTTGACAAGCAGGACACGGCTGGCTCCGAAGCGAGCTGGGCTAATAAGTGAGGTACACGCTGAAGGCCTGACTTGAGGCTTTGCATCATCTCCAATGCATTTTGCTCCAACAGGGATCATTAAACTGGCACATTATACGCCTTTCATTCTGACACGGGCACTACACGGTGCTGGCAGAGCCTCACTGATATAGCAATTGTTCTACTGATACTCAAAGAGTTTTTAAAACAATAATTCATCAATAATATCATTTGGCAGAATTCTCTAAGGAATGCATATGATGACTGATTATTAACATCTCGTTGTGGCTAACACTGACTCAAATGGCAAATACCATTTTTTTTTTTTTGCATTTTAATATAGTCCATATTCAGTGACTATAAGTTCAAGTGCAGTGAACATAAAACAAGAGGATTATTATTAATTTATATAACCACGACATAAATTAGTTATATCAGGCATGCTAGTTTTTGCAAATGAAGTTAAACAGTGCTTTACTAACTGATGACTGTCAGCAGGAGTGGCCGAGCGATGACTTGCCAGTTTATTGTTAGAAGAACTCAACTGTTCTTCTTAAGTTTTATTTTTGATTATTATTCTTTTTACAGCTGGAATTTGGCACCTATTCTTGTCCTACAGTTTTTGAAATATGAAAGGTTCCAACATCAAAACGTCCCTTCAGTGCACACAGCTAACTGATCAGATGATCAGGGGAGTATTGATTGTTTAAAAATCGATTTCTGTGGTCGGGTTACCCTCTGTAATATACGGGGAGGAAGAGAAGACGGCCAAGTCTGTGATGTAATGGATAAATAGGCCGGCAAGGGAAAAAAAGTGAAAAAAGACAAACCCAAAGTAACAAACGTGTAGCAAAACACACAGCAGACTCATAAACGGACTTCAAGACACTAAAGCTCAGGTCAGTTATGTAAAAAAAAAAACGTGTGTCACTGTTTATTGTGGTTTAAGTAAAAATAATCAGCCCATGAATGCAGCTACGCGTTCAGCCGTCCTCACCCATAAATGGCTTGGCAAGAGCCAGTGACTTCCTGACCCTCCACTGGCGCAGCGCTAAAGCGCTGGACTCTGAATCAAAAGATCAAGGTTTGATCCACAGTGTGAGAAGGATTTTTTTTAACGCAAACTTTTTTTGCCCATAAAACCAATGTTTGGGTGTCTAGCAACCATGCAATTACACTTCGCATTTCCTCATGGAAATGCGTCTAGTTTTAATTTTGGATTATCTGTTACACTTTTCTGATGTAAACAATGCATGGCAGGTAAGTGTGCTCACACTGTTTCTGAATCCTGATGCTACACCTGTACCAAAATGTTATATTATGTATGAGAATATTATACAAATATAAATGACTTATTGCGCAAAATAGCCAGTCATTTATTGATGTAGTGCTTTATTTGATTCAGGTCAGTTAAAAAGGGCATTGATTTTTCATTCGCAAATATAAAATGTTGATTCGGCCCAAATAATGCGATTTAAATATTGAAATTCAGCTAAATGTGCTAGAAATGTGCTAGAAATGTGTGCATGTGTTGCACAGTGTGAGTTTCAGGTTAAACAAACAAATCCTAATAACAACAGATAGTTTGGCTGTAAAAAAAAAAAAAAATCAGAACTGACCATAAAATGGTATGACTGATGAACACAGTCTCAATTATCAAATTTCTCAAAACATTTGTGTACGATTGTCATTGTTCATGCTGAGTTATCATTTGCCAAATAAACAACCCTCATGTTTTGCAAGATGCTCGGCCCGTGTTGCACTGCTAAAAGTGAGAAACTGATTACAGGCAGCTCATTTGTGTGGACAGAAGAGAATGAAATTTAGTCTCCAACCAACAATTATTTCTAAAGAGTTAACTCTTTAAAACTGGCGCTAAACTACACTGTTTCGTCATTTCTGCTTTTCATTTTTTCTCCTGTAATTACGCAATTTCTCAATGCTGTTGTTGCATTTATTTAATATTTAAAATTTGTACTCTAAACTAAAATTCCTTTCTGTAAATTACCATTCTGATCAAGAAAGTACCTGAGTAGGAACAGAGCTTATACTTCAGTGGCCTTTTTTTGTTACTCTGATTAAATAAATCACCCTCATTGACCCGAAGGCAGCATGGATCTTCTTGTATATTGTAGCACAAAGGTCTGACTCCCGTTGCTGATCAATGAGGTGCCAATATGGACATGCACCTCTGGAAGCATAGTTCAGTGAGTTTAACCCCTTTTCACCATAGCCATAAAATACAATATCACACTTATCAGGAGGTTTAGCCTTGAATTTTAAGTTATTTTCACAAGGTTAACAGACATGAGAAAAATATCTGAATGTAACTATCAACATAATCTTGAAATATATTGATGAAAATATCTGAGTGGCCCATCAGGGACCAGAGAGAGAGAGAAAGGGAGAGCGAGGGAGTAAGAGTGAGAGAGAGGGAAGGGTAGGCTGTGGTGAGTGACATGTGAAAACACCACACACACACACACACACACACACACACACACACACACACACACACACTTCCACATGCGGAGCAGGGGCGCACAAAGTGGCATGAGTCATGGCGCCGGAGGTCTTTGCCGTCGTGTGTGTCTAAACTAGGATGCGCACAAATATCTGAGACCAATTTTCTGTCTCTCTGAATGAAATGCACACGACTCTCAAAAGTAGACCAACAGCATTTGTATTACAAGCTCAAAAATCTGCAGGGGTCAAAAAGAATAATTAAAATAATTAAGGTCAGCCCTCACAGAACCGTACAGAAAAACGTTCAATTGTTGCCAACAACAAGATTAAAGAAACAGTCTGGAGGCAAAATCAAAGGGGACATTTTCACCTCATTCTAAATACACTCAATCATCTACGAGCCCTTCAGAGCACAAAGCTGGCTTCTTTAGATTCACACTGCAGCAACGAGCCCAACGTACATAACGCTAACCCACTATAACAACACCTTACTTTCATTAAACTACTTCTAGTAGTTACACATTAAAACACCACTCTAGAACCGGAATGTATCAGTAAGAACTCAGAATGTATCAGTAAGATCTGATTTCAGTAAATATAAACGCTGTAAAACAGTCTAGAACCGGTGTTTACCCTCAGAACTCAGAGTGTATCAGTAAACTCTGATTTCAGTAAATATA
>JBBPCZ010143232.1:0-19986 GCA_037974445.1 Brycinus macrolepidotus | reverse complement strand
CTCTGTAAAGCTGCTTTGTGACAACTTGGTTGTAAAAAGCGCTATATAAATAAAATTGAATTGAATTGAATTGAATACAGCATTATATACAGTACTGTGCAAATTGTTTAAAACTATTTATCTCTAGAGTAAATGTTTTAAGTAACAAAAAAGTATTTTTTTATATATATAAATTTGATATCTTAGTTATAATTCCATTAGCAGGACTCCTGTTTAATAGGCTACCACAAAGAGAGATTTGAGAATAGCTAAGTGAACACATTGACACACATGAAATCAATACTTATAATGACATTATATTTATTCCAACATATTATATTATTGTGTATGTTATGATCCAGGTAGAAGCTGGATCAGTAGGTTCGTACCAACTTTTGATATGTAAAGTAATGTAATGTAATGTAATGTATGGCATATATTTGCTTCAGTTATCTTCTACTCCACCCATGTCAGATTATTACCATAGTGTTGGAATGTGTTAACGTCCATGCGTGGGTCAGTAGGCTGTAAATAAATGTCATCGTGGCCAGTTATTGTCTATAACTAGATCTGGTGATGGTGTTGATTTATTTGTAAGCTGATATAGAGTCTATGATATTGAAGTGAAGTGGCCCCTTATAGTCACATGTGAACACACCACAGCACAGCACACAGTGTGAACAGTGTGAATTTTTTTCTCTGCATTTAACCATTTATCCCATTTAACCCATTCACCAAGTGAAGCACTGGGGAACAGTGTGTGGGGACAGTGCCTTGCTCAAGGGTACCTCAGTGGTGTCACTAGCAGTCCTGGGATTCGAACCCACAATCTTCTGGTTGCAGGGGGCAACTCCCTAACCACTAGGCCACCAGCTGCCACTTTCCAAGAATTAGTGCTTTTAACAGCTACAGCAACATACTTGAGTTATATGTTTACAATGTATTCCTGTCCAGTTTTAATGGAAATGAGCAGTTTTGTAGCTTGTCCTGGTTTCACTGGCACCAAATTAGATATAGCCATCCCTCCACCCTAAACGCAGTCATTCATCTCAAATTGTCAAGCGTGTTTAGGATATCATCTGGTAGAACCAGCTGCATGCCCCAGAGATTAGCAGTGATCTTACAGCATATAATAAAAGCTCTTATAAAACACATTTTCCCAAAGTAAATCCTTTATCAATCACACTATGGCAGAGGGAAGGGACTGATCAGTTCCTGGCACCATTTGAAACGCAGCTTCACATGATTTCTGTAACCGAAGTACTGTAATGAATAAGAACTCCTGCTCAGAACCAGCTTCTTCTGCATCTGGCGCTTCTATAAAATCTACAAAACTGACAAAATCAATAAAATTCAGACAATCAGCATATTTGATCATGTGATTGTGTCTAGTGATTTATCAGATCATGCAGAAGTTTCAGCAAATATCATTTATTTCACACCACATATCAAACCACAAGCTGAATATACTGACACTCTACAGAAACTAAAAGCTTGAAGCCTATAATTGATTCAGTGGCAACATTTAATGTCAGCAACAGAGGCTATATACTTTTATTTGCCCCCGGTTTGTGCTAGGCTGTAAGTCAAATCACCATCAGTTTGTGTTTGGTTTGCAGAAACGAAATGCTCTCATAATACTTAATATATCCAAAGTATATAGATTTCTCTGTAGTTCCAGGTCAGAAAGCATGTTGAGAGAGAGTACCCAAACACTGAAAAATCTCTTATTTAGCCCAGGAAGAGTAAATAGGTCACGGCATCTGAACGTTATGCCACCACAAGGGGTGCAACAGAGCAAATATCAAAAAGAAAAAAAAAACAGATTCAACTAAGCATCTATTAATCAGCGAGAATGCATTATGTATCCAAACATATCCTGGCAGTTCTTTTGATTAGTGAGTTCCAGATATTCAGTTCAGTTAAAGTACCCAGTGCGTTTAATTGCTCACAATCTCCAAAGAAAAAGTGCTGTATGGTAGATGGTTGCACCCTGGAGCCACACGTGATCCAGGTAGGAGCTGGATCAGTAGGTTTGTACAAACTTTTGATATGTAATGTAATGTAATGTAATGTATGGTGTATATTTGCTTCTATTATCTTATGGAACTTCACTCAACCCATTTCAGATTATTAACATAGTGTTGGAATGTGTTCAAAGTCTGTAACTAGATCTGGTGATGGTGTTGATTTGTTTGTGAGCTGATATACATTCTATGGTATTTTGACACTTTCCAAGAATTAGTGCTTTTAACAGCTACAGCAACATACCTGAGTTACTATCCCCTCACTTTAAATATATATTTACAATCTGTTCTGGTCCGGTTTTAAATGCATAACAGCAGTTTTGTAGCTTGTCCTGGCACCATTTTAAGTTTTGTAGATTTTATAGAAGCGCCAGATGCAGAAGAAGCTGGTTCTGAGCAGGAGTTCTTATTCATTACAGTACTTCGGTTACAGAAATCATGTGAAGCTGCGTTTCAGATATAACCATCCCTCCACCCTAAACGCAGTCATTCATCTCAAATTTTCGAGCGTGTTCAGGAGATCATCTGGTGGAAGCAGCTGCATGCACCAGAGATTAGCAACGATCTTACAGCATATAATTAAAGCTTTTATAAAACACACTTGACCAAAGTACTTCCTTTATCAATCACACTATGGCAGAGGGAAGGGACCGATCAGTTCCTGGCACCATTTGAATAGCAGCTTCACATGATTTCTGTAACGGAAGTACTGTAATGAATAAGAACTCCTGCTCATGACCAGCTTCTTCTGCATCTGACGCTTCTTTAAAATCTACAAAACTGACTAAAGTCTTCCCCATTCTTTATGACATTTGCTCTACAGTTGGGGAAAGCCCTATTATATTACAAAAATTAGAAGAGAAAACAGAGATGTGCCCATGCTGAATGTTCTTGTTTGATGACAAGAACTGATAACACAGATACCAATTCCATTAAATGATCTAAGGATGTTGATAATTAAACGTAATTATTTACATGCATTTTGGAACACTGACCATTTAATTTCACTTCATATACATGACATTTGTAACAAGACTCATATGCATATGTGCTGTCCTGCTGGTGTGGGTTTCCTCCCTTTCAGTGATCCACAAAAAAGAAACTTGAGGGCTAATAGCTTGCTAAACACGGCTTCATAGTTACCTGCGGATACCTTTTTCATCAATCAAATTGTTTGATAATAGTAAGGACTGGTGACAGCCCTAATCCGAATGTTTAAATTTTTTGGATTTCACTTCTATGAAGTGAAGTGTGCATTAAACAGATTAAAGGCAGAAAACGTATTCATTTCATAAAGCCACTGACACAGCTAAATCACTTAACAATTACTGTAAACATTTATAAGGACTCGCATTAGTACAGAAGTGGCGTAGTAGTAGTATAGAATTGAACCACCTTCTGTGTGAAAGTCAGGGGTGTGGAAATGGAAATTCTGCCATTAGTCACTATACTGCACATGCATCAGCATGATTCATTCATAATTCCAAATCTAGGCCACTAATAATAATTGAATTGCCCCATTTCTTGCCGAATAGTAACCTATATCTGTTGGTAATTCCAGTGTCAAAAGTAATTAAACAATTTAGTAATTTAATCACTGGTAAACTAACAAAATTATGAACTCAGAAGCGTACAAAGGCAATCAATATGCAAATTTGCAGATGTCTAGTAAAAAAACACTCAAACGATAATGATCTGAAACTCACCAGCTGCCCTCTCAAAGAACATTATCTATCAATACATATATTCTGGTATGAATATATGGTATGAATCCCACCCATTTTGTTGCATGAAAATAGAGACTCTTAAGCCTACCTTCATTAGAATCAGTATTAAAATAAACTGTACTGACCTGTACTTCTTTATGGTGGTTTAATTCACCTATTTAAGCTCCTTTATAAATCTGTTCTTTTGCAGCTGTGGTTAAGAGGTTGGACCTGCTTTAAAGTACAGGTAAAAATCTTGTTCAAGCAGATGAGAAACTGTCCCACACAAGTCAGCTGTATCACCATAACTACATTAAGAGGGTACTATTAATTTGACATGATGATGTTTTGCACGCACGTGTAAGGACACAGTGTTAAGACCGATTGGGTGTAGTTTTTTAGTCAGGTATTTCAACATTAGCATACATTAGCATAGTGGCTACATTAGCATAGCAACATTAGCATAGTGGGTAATTCATCCTTGTTGTTTCCAACCAAACCAGTTTCAGTTTGATACAACAGCCCAGCTTTGGCAGAATTCTGTAGCAACGGTATGTAGCACCTCTAAAAGATCAGTTTCTCAGTAGGCTGAAGGGAATTTTCACTAGCATTCTGTAAACCTTGTCCAACCTCGTGAGAGCAGCTCTGGCAAAACACATCTGTGGGCATACGACCATGGTTAGGTCAACTCTGTTCCGTTTTTAACTTAATCAGTCAGGGTGGTCTCTGCAAGCCATCATAGAATTCTGAGAAACTATACGCATGTGTGCATGTATGAAGAGCGGTGTATTCTTCAAATAGAAAAAATTCTGCATTTGTATTTTTGTATTCTTCAAATTAAAGAAAGCTGAAGTTGCAAGTGCACCCTGCAGCCTGCACTTTGTAAAAACACCCTGTTGTTTACAACATTAAATAACCTGAATGTTTTAAAACGTGAGTCAACTGATTTTCAAAAAGTAAGTTAATAAAGCAAAAATTGGTGTCTGACATTCTATAAAGCCAAGGACACAAACCTGGCTCAGAATAAAGAGATCAGTGCATTGATTTGCAAAACAGTAAAGCCATCTGACATGTGCATGTCATTTAGAATGCATTCAAATACATTTAAAAACAAGATACAGGTTTATAAATGAGTGAGCTTATTATGTGAATTATATTCACATACAGCATAATAAAACAATTAAAAACTTGGGGAAAATAACAAGGTGCATAGCTAGAATGAATCCTGAATGTTTCTGGAATGCCTACCTACAATGCAACAACACTACAAATAAAAAATGGTATAAATAGCACCGACCCCGTACCAGTATCGGTGTCAGTATCAGGCTGATATAGCCTCAGTCACATCGGAGAAGGAAAAATCCAATCTAGGTATGTATAAGGGTTCTCAAAGACTGGGTTTCCACTGATTTAGACTTTTTTTAAAAAAATTGTCAGAATTCACGTCACTAACCCCATCTGATTTTGTAACAACCTGAAACATCACAGAATTCATTGAAGTGCAACAATAACCTGAAGTGGGTCTTGTGATAACAGTGGAAACATTAAGGTTAATGTTGACGGACAGTTCAGCTAAGCTATTTATGTCAGATGTGTGGAAACACTTCACACTTTTAGATGGCCTCTTTAAGGGAAGTGAACCTTAGTAGTAAACAAAAAACATTGGATCTGTATTGCCATCAGCTAGAACTCACGGTTTCAGGTCAAATTTCTGCTCTGCCTGACTGGCTGCTTTCTGCTGAAAATGGAGCAGAACAGATTTGCTAGATTGCAAAGGCCTTTAAGACCTGTCAGAGAAGGAGAAACTGGAGATGAAAAAGACTCGATGTTTTACTATAGAGATATTCTTTGTTGGATTCTGTTGCATTCTGAGATAAAATCTTGAAAATGAATTAATGTCAAATCTATTGCAAGATGATGCATACAATATTTTGGCAAATATGCACATTAAATGGATGACAGCTTAGTATTTGGGCTTGTATTGTCATAGCATACAGAGAGAGACAACAGAATATCTTGACTTCGGATGAGATTATAAGAATTTTCTGTGTCTTGTGTGTACGGTGGACATTTTACAAGAAACGGAGTATCAAGTCCAGTTTCTACATGACCTATTTCCATGGCACATTCACATTTTAACTGTGTTGTAAAGTATGTCATCTAATTGAAAGTGAAGTCAATGTGCGAATCATTTTGAAGAAAAAATACAAATATGTACAGTAAAAGTGATCTCACCAAGTAAAAACAAACACAACATAAAAGTAGATCAAGATGGTCAAATAAAATTATTGTCACTCAGAGGAGACAGATAACATACATAAACACACAGCTTTCCACAGATGGACAGTGAAGGCCATGGCACACTGACCCAAATTTACCTCCCAAACATCAACAAACCCACATGTTCGGCTGGCGTGCCTCATCTTGTCTCCACCAACGTCCTCCTTCCATTCGCACAATTCTAGAGAACTATCTTGTTTCATACTGTTTGAGGAAGTTCTCCTTCCACACATGACCAGTCAAATAAAACTTATTACCTGCAGGTTTAACCTGTAGTGACCAAAAGATTTCTTTTGGATATTTCTGAACATTAAATATGTTTTCAATTGGACAGCTCCGTTTATTGCTAAGTTTCCCTAGCGGATTTTTAGTGATAGCACCACTGCTTTTTTATTTGTTTATTACGAGTCAGAAATATATGTTTTCAGATGAATATTTTTCTTTCCCATAGTTAACCAATTTTACATGAATGAATATCAAATATGAAAACTGAAGACGCATCGCTAGTTACACTGAATCCTGCGTCAGTGTGCCTTGGCCTTTAAGGTTGATTTCTCAGGGATTCACCACTATTCGAGAAAAACTTAAGAAGTTTAAAGAACATTAAAGAGAAGTCTCGTGCCAAGACTTTCAGCAATCGACACTCTCACAATACAAAACGTCTTCCTGGATCCTGTCACTCCTGCTCAGAGCTGTGCTCTGTCCTTCAGTTTATCCAACTTGAAGTTCATCCAGTCAAAAACTGGCCGTTTTCAGTGTGGGCCAGTTTAGCATGGCTCTTCTTTACAAAGCTGCACTTCCACCAGTGGAGGCCAACCACAAAACAGTGGAGGGAGCGAGCAGTGTGATGATATCGCTGGGACCTTTGATACGACACAGGAAGTGAAGGCATGAAAGTGAGCAAGATGCAGCAACCTAGACAATGGACTAACATACACACACACACACACACACACACACACACACACACACACACACACAGATACACACACACACAGGTGATGGTTAAAGTGCGGACAGCCCGAGTCAGCAGTTGCAGCTCTTCTCCCTCTCAGCCTCCTCCTCGGCCGGGTACAGGACCTTGGCGGTCAGGCCACTCTTGACTCCATCCCAGCCATCGCGAGTCGAGATCTCCCCCATCTTCATCAGCTCATAGATGTCGCGCGTGAGCAGCTCGAAGGCTCGCTCCACATTGCTGTTGCACTTGGCCGACGTCTCGACGTAGCGTATGCCAAGCTCAGCTGCCAGCTGCTCTGCTTCGTCCTGTAGCACCTTGCGTTCCCGGCTTAAGTCGCTCTTGTGGCCCACCAGGATGTAGACCATGTGGTGTGGGAGAATGTGCTCGCTGACCTCGCGGTGCCACTCCCGCACATGATCAAAAGTTTTCCGATTTGTCAGGTCAAAGACCAGCAGCCCACCCACAGAGTTACGATAATAGGAAGTAGTGATGGACCTGAGGAGACAAAAAACAGGGATTTAAAAAACTGCTACGCTCTTAAAACTAAATATGCCAAAAAAAGTTTTTGGAAGAGCTACTTCTGGTTCCCTAATGAACCTTTCATAGGAATCTCTGATCAGCCCATGGCATTGAAAACTGAATTCTCTTTTTTGATAAAGTATGTTAGGTAACAAAATAACCATTCACTTCTCAGTCCACATAGTCTAAAGAAACTAAGCTGCAAAATGGCCCATTTTTTGTGATGTCACAAAAAACAATACATTTACATATATCCACATATAGCCTTTAGTGCTGTCCATGCTAAAGTAATAATGAGTGTTCCAGCCCAGACTGCTTATTCAAAGTAGCAGGGTAACAAACCATAGCAAATGCCCCTAACTGAAATGAAAACAGTATGCTTAATTCAAAGATAGAGAGGCTGTGAAATGGAAAGATATAGGCCCTTTAAACAACCATTTCTATAAATGAGACATGCCCATATGTAGATTCACACATTCTAGAGGCCAAAAACCATGTAGGGACCCTGATATTGGTGCATGTCATCCTTTTAGCCAGTGTGCTGATAAGAGCTGAAAAATATTCCTGCAACCTCTCACTAAAGCAACGTTTGCGAATATGTTCCTGTGTGAAGGACTGCCTCAGTTTGCCTCTGAATAACACCTGAGAGGTCAAACGACTTTAATTCATGGTTTATCATGATTCATGCTTTGATAACACTGTGTGAATGAAAGGTGTTTACAGGCAACACAGACATGGTCGGCCTCACTCTTACAGTGTTCCATATATTACAAAATATACCAGGAGTATTTTCAACTATGGGATTACCTCTGCTGGTATAACTGAGAAAAATGTTAAACCAGAACATGTGATAATTATTTTGTAGAGAACCTGTTAGCACTAACAACCAAACTGTGAATGCATCTGTTCAAACATTTATAGACCAACTGCTCCATCAGCTTTTATTCCACAATAAAAGGTATTAATTAACAGGGCCCCCCTCTTTGCTGCAGTAACCCCTTTTACTCTTCTGGGACGACAATATATGTTAAAACATTGCTGTGAGGACTGACTGCCTTCGGCCACAAGAGCATAAGTGAGGTCAGGCTCTATTCCTCGGCACCAGGCATGGTGACCTTCTTTCAGTAATGCTTTCTATGGAGTCTAAACCAGCAATAATGCACCTTACAGTAACAGAAACGACTGATTAGAAGGACTGTCTGAATAATTAAGATACAGAGAGTATTAGAGCAGCCCTGGAGGCACGTAGTGCTCCTGAATCCAGACTAGGAAGACCAGAGAGACAAATCTGAGAGGAGACTGGTCTGTGAACCCCTGGTTCTGAGGGTGGTGGAGATGGAGATGAATGGAGAGCAGATCTGTTTGTTTACTCCATCCATCTCCTCTCAGTGATCAGGGACCTCCTGCAGCCTGAAAGGTGACGTGATGAGTCATAGACGGGCTCGTTAGTGTTTCTACACAGATAAATCAGTGTTTAACGATGACAGCCAGGAGTTTAACGTCGTAAGAATGTTACACAACTGACAGCCCTGAATCGAGGCCGGCATCCATTAATGATCGGGGTGATTTTACTTTTTAAAGCATCATGATGAACCTGCACGGCCGCAGCGGAGTTAGATCGAAGAGAATTCACTGTAAAACAACGAACGGAAGGATGATAAATGGAAAACCTGGAGTGAAATTGGACATTTGACGTAAAAAACGCCACAATTCACTCTGTGCAGATGTGGGCATCATTACAGGACTGGCATTAACCCCGCGGTGCCCACCTGAACCGCTCCTGCCCGGCCGTGTCCCACAGCTGCAGCTTGATCTTCACCCCCGGCTCCACGTCCAGTGACCGGGCGTAGAAATCCACCCCCACCGTGGGGTCCGCCACATCGCTGTACACGCCGTCCGTGAACCTCTTCAACAGCGAGGACTTCCCCACGGTCGAGTCTCCTAGTAAGATGATCCTGAACTGGTACTGCCACAGGATGTCCATGGCATGGCGAGATGAGGGGCGCGAGACGCAGTGAGAAGATAACAAAAGCCCACGGACACGGTGTTTACATCCAGGAGGGAGAGGAAGAAGAGGAGGAGGGAGAGGGAGGCGAACTGCTGCAGTCACGTGACGTTCGCATCTCCTGATCTCTAGGTTCTCCTCGGCCTGCGCCTCCACCCTGGAGCTCCCACCCGACACCCCAGGGCTTTTCTTCCCCAACCCACATTTACATTTGCATTTACAGCATTTAGCAGACGCTTCTATCCAAAGCGACTTCCATTCCCTAATTACAGGGGGCAGTCTCCCTGGAGCAGCTTGGGGTTAAGGGTCTTGCTCAGGAACCCAGTGGTGGTATGCTGAAGGTAGGATTCGAACTCATGACCTTTTGGTCCAGAGGCAAGTATCCTACCCACTGGGCCACCCCCGGCTTCTTCTCCCACCCCAAGGTATGTCCATGGTATTGTAACTGGCACTGCAGGGACGGGCACCGACCTTTGGCAAGCTACGTGAGGCCGGGGGGTCAGGGAGGTTTATCCAGGGTTAGGGGGTGTTCTTATTCCACAACACAGCAGCCTCTGCCAGGTCTGGAAAGTTACAAGATCTACAAAAATCCTAATCTAGGAAATCCTAACATTTACCTAACAGCAACTCAAACTGCTCCTCACACTCCTTCCTGACCCACAGGTGGAGACTGTTCCTGCTGCCCCACGCGCACGGCCTAGGCTGCAGATCTTCGTTGTTCTCCAAGGTGTCTCTGAGGGACATCAGTGTCTCTCCAGTGTCTCTACAGTGTCCCTGAGTCCAGCAGGGTTTTGGTCCAGTCAGGACAGGCTGGTGTAAGGTTGATAAAGCCACTCTTTATGATGAAGCTTTATTCCCCATGTACGCTGTCAGGTGTCAGTTTAATTATCATCATTATTTCATTTTATTTTAATACAGTCAGTTTTCATTGTCCCTGTCCCATTGTCACTACATTTCCCACAGTCCCTCAGGCGCCCGCGCGGGACCGCCGGCCAATGAGCGCGGGAGGGCGGGTATAAAAGGCGACGGCGCCATCTCTCTGCCTCGGTCTGCGGCGCGGTGAGGGGGAGCTGGTAATCTGCACTCATCCTGTAATTTAGGAGGTCATTCTGGTATTTGCTATTTCTATGTCGATCATATGGGTGTCTACTTTACAGTGAAAGTGGAGATTATAAACCTTAGAGTAGGTTTTAAGGAGTTATTTGGTGTGTTTGGGTGTGAAGGCTTCAGGGCCTATAAGGTTTTACCCCTGCTGCTCATCGGAAACGTAATTATAACAGAAATTACCGTCCAAAACTTATTACAGAAATCACTTCAGACTGGCGTTTCAGTTTTTATTAAGTGTTTCCCTCCGACAGGGCCGTGTTCCTCGCTGCGGGTGCAAGACAGAAGTGTGTGGAGATGGAGAGGTATGGGCAGGGTGAGTGAGTTTCTGGGATTTTACAGATTTTTCGGTCAGGAAATGTAAATCTACTGCTTTTTCAGAATTTAATGTCCATTGCGAAATATAAATGAAAAGCTGTTGGTCAGAGATTAGCAGAGTGATGGTGGTGGGAACCGGTTGAAGCCCCTTAAGTTTCTTTATGGAGTGGTTGTGTTACCTGGGATGTCTTTTTGGTTTTGTTGAGGTTTGAGAATGCTTTAACCGTGTGTATAAAATAGCTATAACTTAAATGTGTGTTGAACTTTGATTGGGTGGGACCTTTAGGTGTGGGGGTGAAGGGGTGGTAGAGGTGTGGTAGCTCAGCCTGGCTCTTGTCGAAGGCCTTCCTGTTTTTGTAGCAGGTTTGATCAAAAAAGAGCCTAAAACATCACTTTTACCGACGGTCGCTGTTCGGCTGTGTCTGTGGTCGCTTCAGCAACATTAAGGAAAAGGACATATCTCCACCACAGTGCTGCTGGAGAGGGCGAGATATTCCTGCTGCTTCTTGATTGGTGTCTCTGTTACAGGTCAGGTGGCCTATTCTCACTGGTCTGCACCTCCTTAATGAAGGAATGGAACCATACTGGTAATTTGCCTTCAGTCTATTCATGTACTTTCCCTATCTGAGAGTAAAGTAACAATTTCCTTTGCCTTAGTGAGACATTATTAATTAAAGGTCTAACCTTTTAGGACTTCAGTTGCTATAAACTTGGTGTTCTGAATGTGATATGTTCTGTTCCTGTCATTTATTTAGTACTAAGTATTTTGAGTATTTCTGGAGTCTTTAGACTTTCTTATATTCTTGCCTTTATGTCTGCAGTCATAGCATAAGCAGTTTCCTCTGGGAGCAGTGAAGTTCTGACTCCTTCTGTACTAAGGTAAATGGAAAGCCCTTTGGGGGGGGCTGATACTAAACTATACCTGACTGTGATGACTCAACTTGCCCTATCTGAGAGTTCTGTTATGAGACAATCAAAAATCCTCATTTTCCTGAGTCTGGGTTTGCATGTGAACACTTCAGTTCATGTTGTATTTGCATTAGTTCAGTTTAGTGATTGTCATCTGTTTCTCTTAGGTTTGTGACTCTCTGTGACTGAGTTTCATCTTGGATGGCAGGTGAGATCAATTTGAAATCGGTAACTTAACTTTTATGCACGGTTCCTAAGAATCTGTGCCATATTCTGTAGGATGGATTCTCCAACTACGTGCTAGAGCAATGGGAAGACACTCACTGCCCTGGCTTTGGATGCCTATGGCAGTCTTATCTGCCCTACATGCAAGACTTTTTTTTTTTTTTTTTTTTAAATGTATAGAAAGAGGAATCCACTGAGACTAAACTTATGACCATGTCTGAATGAGGTGTAAGTGATCTGATGTGTTCCGGGTGTGCTAGAACCTGTGTTCCTGTGGTCAAGTGAAATCTTAATGTGGTCTGTCCCCGAGTGTGTGTGGATGTGTAAGTGGCCTCATAAATAAAACTACATTTTCAGATTCATTAAGTGTGAAATGCTGATCCTGTTTCTGTTCTCCAGGGTGGGGACTTGCTGCTGAAGGGCTGTACTGGTCCCCAGGTATGTCAGTCCTGTGTACTAGTTAACATGGTTTGAAACTTAAATTGATCAAGGATGATACCATTTTGATGGTGACTGCTGGATGAAGCTTGCGGATATGGGACTGAGATCTGTACATAATTTATACTTCTGCACCTGGTGTAGCACTGGTTTTTATTTAATTTTGTCTGCTCTAAGCTGCTGTAGATTTTCCCAGCAGTGTGAGGACTTCTGCTACTGCAGGTCACATTCACCAGGGGTGAGTTTTTTTTTTTTTTTTTTTTTTTTTGGACTACAAGTTTATTCTTGTTAACGCAGTAGCCTTAGATATTTTGTTTCTCTTTCACAGGAATGCCTGGTGTGGATAGAACGGTCAAAGCTGCTGTTTTCTTGTTAATTTTCTTATGTAATAAAATGGATTAACCTTTGAAATGCTCAAACATTTCGTCTAATTTTATTTATAACACTCACTAATGCCTTTGGGATAAATAGTTGCAGTGAGCCTGGCATTAAGATTGTCACTTGTTTCACTTGGAAGTCTTCTGTTCCTCTGTGCTTATTTAATAATTGGGTTAAGGCTAGTTGTAACTGGGACTTCTGTCTGTGCTCCAAAAAGGGACTAAGCACTGTCCTCCATGACCCAACATGAAGATTCTCTGCTGAATGGGGAAGTGGAGTCCAAAACTACTTGATCCCTACCCTGTAAACAACCTGCCATTACCAAACGTCACAATTTCTCAGCCCTGGTGCTGGAAGTGTGCTTCATCTAAAACTAAGCTATCTGCTCACAGGTTGGGTAGCCAAGCAGAAGACACTGTACAAGGAAACGGTGCTTTTATTGACCAAATGACTCAAAACAGCAATAGCATATAAAAAGGCACTGCCCAAAGTCAAGAATGCATGAGGATACAAGAATACATTTGATACATTAAATGTGTAACCTGTACCAAACGGCTGCAGCATTGTTTTAAAACAATGCCTTTAGACTCAAACCCCAGATATGTATCTGATAATGATGGGCTTGAAGCAAAGAGGCTGAAAACACCGTACATTTGCCTGGTTCTTGTACTAATAGACCAGTTTATAAAAGTGCCAGATCTTCAGCATCTCTCCACGTGTAAAATATTGAAGTCCTGCAAACAGACCAGAGATCAGTTACTTCACAGAGGGCTCATTATGACCATTAACTACATGAATTTCAACAAATATTGGGTTCTCTAGGGTTGGGTGCTGCTCATAATTAGTCTGCGTCAAGACTCTTCAGTCTCGGCTCCCCAGTGGTGGAACAAACTCCCTCTTCCGATCAGATCTGTGGAGTCTCTCACGGTCATTTGAAGACCCACCTCTTCAAGGAGCACCTTGGTGACTGACTAGGCCTCTTGTTATTGCTTATTCATTTCTTCTCCCCTATATTCATTGAATTAAAAAAAAAAAAAAAAAAAAAGCCCTTTGGGCACTTTTACTCCATACCTTCCCTACTTTTGCCTTAATCTCTGACTTTTCCACAGTTGTTTAGGTGTTTAACCCAGCTGGCATTAAGTTGGTTGAATCGCAAATGATTTAAGTATAGCATTTCAGGTTGAAAAAAAATGTGGACTACTTGAGCACTGATGTACGTCGCTCTGGATAAGAGTGCCCGCTAAATGCTGTAAATGTAATTATTCCAATTATCTTAAGATACAAATCTTTATTATTAATAAAGCAAACGAGCCAAATAACCTAACATGTAAAGGAATGGTTTATAGACCTGGTAAAACTTAGATTGGAGTGTTTTGTTCCATTTTCTTCGTTACACCAAAGGGAACCTTAACCATTTACAGAAAGGAAGTCATTTAGGTTTTTTGGATTTTGAATTTCTTATGCTGAAACACCCATTAAATTTCCCACATTACAATTAACTGTCAGAATAGCTAACTGATTTTATGCACTTCCCCACACACACAACAGGCCAAAGGTTTGGGCCCACCCCTGGATTAAAGAAATAAATGATATGCTGGTCTTTTAAAAAAATATTACAAGGAAACAGAAATGCTTAAATGTAACTGACTAGTTTTGAAGTGTAATGTGCAACACACTAAGCACACTAATAAAATGCAAAAGGTTATGAATTTTATAAAAAATCCATAAACCAGAAGGAATTGTGACGAAGAACTAAGTGATACTTTTTTTTTTTTCCCCAAGATCAACACAAAGTGAAAGTCAGTCATTAAGACAGACCTGATAAGTCTCTTGAAAACCAGTAGTGTCAGTCTTTGTGGCTGAATGATCCATTACTCCAGACTACTGAATATTGAAAACCAGTCAGTTACATTTGTTAAGCATTTCTAACGTTTTCCTGTAGTAATTTGAAAAACCAGCACGTATTTTTTTTTTTTATTCAAATCTCTGGCCTGTAGCGTGTGTACACACACACCAGCCATAACAAACACAATGTTTAATATGTGTAGGTCCCCCTTGTTCCATCAAAAACAATTCTTACCCGTTGAGGCATGGATTCCACAAGTAAACATGCTGAACTGTCATGTTCCTCAAACCATTCCTCAACAACTTTTGCAGTGACTCACACCTGCCCATTTCCTGGTTCTAAGACATCAACTTAGACAAAAACTAACCATTCACTTGCTGCATAATATATCCCATACCTTGGCAGGTGCCATTGAAACAAGATAATCAACATTCTTCACATCACCTTTCAGTGGTTTTAATGTTGTGGCTGATCAGTCTACACACACAGGCATAGGCAATACACAGGACATGAATGTGTGAACTGTAAATACCGGAGTAAATAACGGTGGAGAATATGCTGTTGACTGACCGGTCAGTCCTGTGAAATGGAGGGCAGTTTGAACTCCACTATCTCAGAGTCTGGAGAACTGCTACCGCTGCAGTCACTGTATGTGTCTCTGTAAAGAGGCAGAAATAATAAAAATAATAAAATAAAAAGGTTATTCAAAGGTCAAATATTAAGCCCTTACATAGTTTGTCACTTTCATAATAAATGTTTCTGTGAAAGGCTGACATCAAGTCATAAGTCACTGCTACACGTCTAAATAGCCAAGTGATCGTGTAGCAGGGTGACATTAATACATTTTCTTAAATTTAAGTATTAATTCCTATTTGGCTTATAGGAACCTCATCTTCTATTTACTGCCAGTGTTTCCATGTTGATCTTTTTTCCTATCAAAAAAGCCAAGCCTCAACTTGGCTTTTAAACGTTAAAGTCAAGTTAACAGTGCCCTCTGTTGACATAACGTGTGTGGCAGCACATGTATATACTGATCTGATGGCCAACGAAGACATCTGTATATTATCCACTGTGGTAAAACAAATGTAAAGTCATAAAATAGTTCTGGCTTAAAACTGCCTTGGAAGAGAAATACATTTTCAGGATTAAAACTCAGGGGAATCTTAGGTTGCCACAAAACTTTACATACAGTTAAGTTGCCATCAGCCATGAAAAAACTGAAAATAAATTGCTGTTAGCAGTATTAACAGCCATGCCAAAATACAGCATACAGCAGTTTAAGACTGGTCAAGAATGTGAAATAAGTAAAATAGAGTTTGGAAAAGGTCATCACAAATTTCTGCACCACATTAGTACAAATATATGAATTGAAATTTACTCACTTACAAATTATGGAAAAAAAAAGAAAAGAAAATGGAGATACAACGTATAGTTCTGATAGTCTCCAGGCACGACACATTTGATTGACAGCATTACCTCCCACTTAAAATATCTTCCAGTGCCCCGCCAATAGTGGCTGTAAGCCACCATCTAAACTAGCTATTCAGTACCAATATTCGCAACAGAGACTCAGTTGTATTCTTTTAATGCAGCGGCTGAGGTGTAAAGGTAGTGGTTCGTACCGTGGCGAGAGGCGGCAGCCCCTCTGAAGGTAGCTGTGCAGCTTTCCGGCCGCAGCCAGCAGGAGGCCGAAGTACGGAGGAGACGGCTTGATAGGCCTGGACGTGAATTCTGGGTGGTACTGAACGCCCACAAAGTATGGATGGTCTGACGGGTGAAAGAGAGTCTGACTTAAGTGCTCATATAAGTTCAGAAACAAACAGTGCAATACAGATCTGATGAACTTCTTCACAAAGGAAATTTGTTTGAAACATTCATCCACACACATTTATCCTAGCACCTCACACCACTTTCTTATTTAAATCATTAACTCATGTAAGAATAAATGAGTATTCAGATCTGAACAGTGGCTGTTCTGAAGTGTCTACTCCAAGGAACAAGTTGGTATTCATGACGTGCAGAGTCTGTGATATAGGTGACCTCCGAAATTAGTGTGATTGCGTTTTAAGTTTTATTTTATTATTCATTTTATTGCAGAAAAAGGCATTGCTTCTTGGCCGAGCTTGTGCGGAATTTTGGAACAGTTCCAATTGCAAAACGTCCCTCAATATCTGGTGTAGTGCGCATGTATTCAGTTTTTGACCGGTTGATCAGGAGCCAAGTACTGATCATTTAAAACTGATAATTTTGCCCATAGACTTCAGTTCAGCAAACGCTGGCCATTGTGACATCACGTCACTCTGCAAACTGAGTGCCAGAGCTACAGCGTGAAGGAGAAATCAGCCGCTAAACACACGGCATTAGGAGAGACGAGCCCCGTGACCAGAACAAGTCAAAAGTGTGTTAGTTTAAGAGTAAGTCTCATTTGTAACTGTTCTTTTGGTTATTAATAAGGAACCTATCCATTTGCGTTAGAGTGGTTTGAAACAAGTTTTTGCTCTGTTGCGTCTTCCCCTTCGCTCCACCTGTTTGCAGCCACTTTATATCTACTTGTAATGTCGGTTGTTTGAACCACTCCCACCTGGTATACTGGCTAACGCTCCACACTGAGAAAATCAGCCACGTCAGTTCAACTCATGCTCTGATTTTATTTATTTATTTATTTTATTTTTAAACACACAGTTTTAAAAATTTAAAACTGTGTTTAAAAAAAAAAAAAAACAGCCGTTAAGAGACTTTTCAGGTGTGCACAGGTCAGTGAAACATGTGTCACCGTTTGTTGTGGTTTATAAAAAACGATCAGCCCTTGAATGCTCATTTGTTAGTTCTTCAGCAAGCTGCTGTCTCTCTAAGCAGCCATGAGTTAATTTCAGGGAAATTAAATGGATATGCTTAACCTGCTTGGAGGAAGTCCTACTCACCCTCCAGCTCTATGACCTCCATCCTCTCTCCCTCTACATCCTGCCCAACAAAGTGGAAGCCTTTCTCCTCAAAATGCTGCTTCAGTTCTGGGTTCACCTGCACAGGTAAGAGTCACACTTCATGACTTCACATTAAATATACACAAACAAATAGGCTGATAAAGACTAATACTGGTTAAACATAGTAACAGAACGCACGCAACATACTTCAAAACGATGTCTGTGCCTTTCATCAACGTAGTCCGCGTCTCCATAGAGCTTTCCTTAAAGAAAGATGGATAAACAAATATTTGTACCAATATGTTTTATTTTCCAGGATTAATAAGAAATTAGTGTCACCTGGTGGGTTCTTACTCATTATGCTGGACTTTGTCTTGAAAATGGTTCGCCTCTTTCCTAGCCTCATAGTGCCGCCCATTTGTCCAGGGTTGTGCTCAGGCATGTCAATCACCTGAAAATACATCACATAACTGTTTACTTACACACAGCACCTCAACAGGGCCCTTAGCTGTTCTTAAAAAATAGTAACCAAGACATTTATAAGAGTTACGTAATAAAACATGTCACCTACCACAGCTTTTGTTGTCTTGTTCTGAATATAATTTAATGAGTTATAGCTCAGAGACACCTAATAGTGGTGTATGGTGTTGACTGGTGATGTGGACTGATGGCTGTGTGTCTGCCTTCATTATAAACACTGGTTGAGTTTTTGGACATTGCATGGGGGGGGGGGGCTAATCCATTTACATGCACTCCATTTACAAGTACCCCTTAAGGACACACATTCACTCATTAATTCAGGTTTACACAAATTAGAATTTCTCACCATTTGAAAATATTCACATTCCAATTTTACCTTATCTATCTCAAAGATTCCAGCAAATAACAGCATGGACTGCAAGATTTACTTTTACAAAGCTTAGATTAAGACCTCAGTTGGACAATCATGAACAAACAATGGGGAGTACATGATCCTATCTTTGAGTAATGTGGAATCATTGATATGCACGCAAACAGCAAATTAAAAAATTGCAACCCAGCATTTTTCCCCATTAGTGTTTCAGTTTGGCCATCTGCAATTTAAAACTTGCACTAAAATTCAGAGCAACTCACCACAGGGTGTTTTGATTCTGGGTCGAATTCAGTGGAGTTGGCATCTGTTAAGGAGAGAAAGAGAAACAGAGAACCAATGACATAAGGTTTTTGAACTTTTACAGTGCCTTCGACACGGACACGTTTAAAGAAAAAGCAGAAGGACTTGCCTGCCCAGCCCAGTACGTTTCTGGCAAATTCGCAAACTGCGAGCTGCATTCCCAAACACACACCTAAAACACCAAAGCACAGGTCAATCAGTAAGAAAGATGCGTCAGGATGCATAATCAGCAATCCCTTTACAACTCAGATCTTACCCAAGAAAGGTTTCTTCTGTTTGCGGGCCCAGTTGATGGCCTGAATCTTTCCTTCGGTTCCTCTCACTCCAAAACCACCTGGTACCAGAATACCACTGCAGGCACACAACACAGTGATACATAAAAAATATTAAAAACATTTTTTTTGCTATCAACACCGCTTGCATAGCTTATGATTACACAGATTTGTATTTGGGTTCACTTTGGTACCACAGTGACATTTTTTCCCTTGAAAACAGACACTTTGGAATATTTTATGAAAGCTCATGTTTGTTTTCACTTAATATCTTTAACCAATATGCTAACTAGAGAACATTGTAACTTGACTACAAAAGATGTGTCTTAATTTAGCTTAGGATGAGAAGACATGGGGGGCATTTCCAAATATTCACAATCTTTGCAGACTGTAAAAATACATTTTAGTCCTAAAAATTAATCAAGACAGTACAGAGACATGTTTAACAGTTGATGTTCTACTTTACACTTTCAGCTGAAGTCAAAGCTCCACTCTCCGATTTGAGGTTGAGCTACAGCAGGGAAGAACTGAATACATTTCATTGACTTGAGAGGTCCGTATAGAGCTCGGGTCATCAGTCACGAGTGACTGCATCAACACTAATTTATTCTCTGTTATAGTATGGTGTGCTTTACTCCAAGACTGTCTCTTAAAATTCCTCATTTGAATAATAAAACTGATCTGATGTAATGCACTCACTGTGCACTACATAGTTTCTGCCAAGCCTCATGGTACTTCACAGGTTCTTCCTGCAGAGTAGAAGGCTCCAAGTCTGCTGAATCAACATACTGATGAAAGACAGAAGAACATGTAAGTTAAGTGTTTACAGATGAGGGGATAAGACAGAACAAGAAAATATGCTACTATTTAGACACACACCACACACACCACACACACACACACACACACACACACACACACACACACACACACACACACACACACACA
>JBBPCZ010143218.1:0-40961 GCA_037974445.1 Brycinus macrolepidotus | reverse complement strand
AACATCAGTGCCTGACCTCATAAATGCTCTACAGAATGAATGGGCACAAATTCCCACAGAAACTCCAAAATCTTGTAGAAAGCTTTCCAAGAAGAGTGGAACCTGTTATAACTGCAAATAGATGGATGGATGGATGGATGGATGGATGGATGGATGGATGGATAGATGGATGGATGGAAAGACAGGAAGACAGACACATAATTAGCAAGACAGATAGACAAACATACATACAGATAGATAGATAGATTTGTTAATTATGAATTATGAATCTATTATGAATCTATTAGGAAAAGCTCACACACACACACACACACACACAGACACACACACACACACACACACACACACACACACAGACAATTTCTGCCCAGCTGTTGTAGTCTTGCAAGGGTGGCAGCAATTGGATTGTTTTAACAGCAGCCTGAACTGAAAGAGCAGAAAGACTATAAACGAGCCCCGAGAAGAATTATTGGCCTCATTTTCCAAAGACAATTATAGATAAAGACAAAGGGAGAGAGGGAGGGGGAGAAAAAGAGAGCGAGGGAGTGCTAGAAAAATAGATAGATGAATAGTGTGTGTGTGTGTGTGTGTGTGTGTGTGTGATGTAGGGGGACTAAGAGAAAGTGTGTGTCCATGGGGATCCACACACGTGTGAGGGAGAGAGAATGATAGTCCTGTACTGATAAAATGCCACACTGTAAATAGGTCCTCAGTAGCCGTAACAGGGCAGAGGCTGAAGCTGTGTGTGTGTGTGTGTGTGTGTGTGTGTGTGTGTGTGTATGTGTGTGTGAGGAGATTACTGATGTGATGTGGCTGAATCCCCTTTATCTCCCTGCGAGGATTTAAGCGAATTCCCTATAATGTCACTATAATGTCCTCAGCCCCACCCCATTCCCTCCACTTAAAGGGCCAAAGAGCAGTGGGAAGTAGACGCATTTCCGTGAGGAAAAAAAAAAAACTTGATGCACTATGGCGATCTTCTAATTCAGAGCCCAGAGCTCTACCCCTGGACCACTGTGGGGGCGTGACCTTGCATTCTCTTACCAAGCCATTTATGGTTAAGGAGGGCTGATGGCGTAGCTGCATTCACAGGCTGAATATTTTTAATTAGACCACAACAAACAGTTACACACGTCTTTTTATAACAGACCTAAGTTTTAGTGTCTTGAAGTTTGTCTGTGAGTCTGCTGTGTGTTTTGGTCCGCGTTTGTTTCTTTGCATTTGTGTTTTTTCCCATTTTGTCCTTTGCTGGCTGCCTTATCCGTGACGTCACAGACTCTCTCTCTGTCACTCATTTTGAAGGCGACTTGACCATTCTGTCCCTCTACCCATATTTTACAGACCCAATTTGACCACAAGAATCAATCATTTTTAAACAATCAGCACTCAGCCCTTGATCAGCCAATCCAAAACTTACATACATGCACACTGCAGGGGATATTGATGGACATTTTGACGTTGTAACCATGGCCATATTTAAAAAAAAATAATTAGGAGGAGAAGAGGTGCCAAATTTAGCAATAATAATAATAATAATATTAATAATAATAATGCTAAAACTTAAAAAGAACAGTAGTTAGCATACTAAACCAACACCCAGAAAATGATGGAACACAGTTTTGCAATAGAGCTAACTACACTTTCCTTCACACCTGTATTTAAGAGTGAAGATTCAGTTCATTTGCAGTTACAGCCCACGTGGATTTCAGAAGATCTTTACAGGAAGGTCCTTGGTCGGACTGAGGCCCTGCACTGAAATTGAGAATGAGAACGCGTAGCAGCCTGTCATTCTTGGGCAGCTGTCCAAGAGCCCATACGCAACGTCTGCGAAGCTGATTAATGTCCACGCGCTGTGAGATCCCGATCAGCTCCGCATCACAGTAACAGCTAGAAGACTGACAGGTTGGAAAAGGCTCCTCTTGGATATTTGCTGGAGAAGTTATGAACAAACAACACGTTCCTCACCAACGGGCATTAATCATTGCTGTCGGAAAAAAAAAAACTTTGCATTTCCATTTTAAGGTCTTTTTTTTTGTCGTTTTTTTTTACCCAGTACATAATCTGGGAACACCAGCTGACCTTTACACCGTGTTGAGATATCATGATTAACAGACCAATAGAAATTTTCCAAAAGTCATTTTACATTAACTTACATCAACAGTTGAGTTTTTTTCCTCCTGAAAATGGTTTAATGATAATGCTACAAGGCTGAAAAGTAGATCATATTTCGCAATAAAAAAAGCTGCAGTAGCGGCACTGGCTCACTATTTTTTGCCCCTCCCTGTCCCCGCCACTTAGTGTGGTAATTAGCATACTAAACTAACATACAGAACATGACAGGAATAGTAAATGACATGGTAAAACACACCATACAAGCCTGAATGAGGCTCTTTTGCTTTATTTTATGGACCAAATTTCAGATCTTTGTAAATTTGGTTAATTGGTTGAGGGCTAGTTGGTGCTGAGTAACTGCTGGTTTAGATTTGATAATAAGTAGAACCACTGTCTTGCATGAAGAAACTCAGAATGTCTCTGTGCCCTGTCTCTGTCTATGGGTGTGTGTGTGTGTGGTACGGTGCCACCAGAAAGTATTCGCACCCCTTCACTTCTTTCACATTTTGTTACGTTACAGACTAAAATAGATCTGATGACAGTTTTTCCTCAAAGATCTACACACAGTACCCCATAATGACAAGGCAAAAACAACTTTTTAGAAAGATGTGCAATTTTTTTTATTGCAAAAGGTTGTTAATCCAGTGTTTCATAAGTATTCACACCTATGGCTTAATATTTTGTTGAAGCACCTTTGGCAGCAGTCACAACCTCAAGTCTTCTTGGGTATGCCTCTACAAGTTTGTCACACCTGTTTTTGGGGATTTTCTCCCATTCTTCCCTGCAGATCCTCTCAAGCCCAGTCAAGTTGGATGGGCAGCGCCGATAGACAGCCATTTTTAGGTCTCACCAGAGATGTTCTATTGGATTCAAGTCCGGACTCTGGCTGGGCCACTCAGGGACATTCACAGACTGCTCCTGAAGCCACTCCTTTGTTATCTTGGCTGTGTGCAATGGGTCATTGTCGTGTTGGAAGATGAATCGTTGCCCTAGTCTGAGTTCCAGAGCACTCTGGTGCAGGTTTTCTTGAATAATCTCTCTATGTTTGGCTGCTGTCATCTTATCCTCTATGCGGACTAGTCGCCCAGTTCCTGCCCCAGAAAAACATCCCCACAGCGTGATGCTGCCACCACCATGCTTCACAGTAGGGATGGCGTTAGCCAGGTGATGAGAAGTGCCTGTTTTTCTCCGGACATGATGCTTGGAGTTCAGGCCAAAAAGTCTTACAGTCTGCAAATCCTTAATGTGCTTTTTGGCAAACCCCAAGCGGGCTGCCATGTGCCTTTTAGTGAGCCTGGCCACTCTACCATACAGGCCTGATTGGTGGAGTGCGTTAGCTATGGTTGACCTTCTGGATGGTAAGGGATCGCTGGAGCTCCGCCTTAGTGACCATTGGGTTCTTGGTCACCTCTCCAACCAAGGTCCTTCTTCCCCGATTACTCAGTTTGGTCGGGCGGCCAGATCTAGGGTGGGTCCTGGTGGTTCCAAACTTCTTCCTTTTCTAAACAATGGAGACCACAGTGCTTTTTTGGGACCTTCAATGGTGCCGACATTTTTTTGTATCCTTCCCCAGGTTTGTGCCTTGACACAATCTGGTCTCGCAGGTCTACAGACAATTCTCTGGACTTCATTGCTTGGTTTCTGCTCTGATATGCACTGTCAACTGAATTTACCGCATGTGGACGCCAATCAAGTTGTAGAAGCATCTCAAGGATAATCAGTGGAAATCGGACGCACCTGAGCTCAATTTTGAGTGTCATAGCAAAGGGTGTGAATACTTATGTACCTGTTGTGTTGAAATGTTTACATTTTTATAAATTTAAGGAAATGTCTGAAAACATGTGTTCACTTTGCCATTACGGACCATTTTGTGTAGATTTTGTAAAAGAAAACTATACTCAAATCTATTTTAGAATAAGTCTGTAACGTAACAAAATGTGGAAGAAGTGAAGGGGTGTCGATACTTTCTGGTGGCACTGTATTTGAGTTGTAGTTTTCCTAAAAGAATGTTTGTGTACGTAAACCCTTTGGGTATTCTGCCATTCTGTCAGCTCTGTCCCATGCGACACACAGCCTGTCAGCAAGCAGCGGCAGGCCTTGCATGTGTGTGTGTGTGTGTGTGTGTCCACACTACGTATGGGAAAACCATTTGTCTGTCTGTTTCTCCCTGGAGTGTGACTCTCCTCTCTGTATATCCTCACTGAAGGTGGATCCTCTCAACACACACACACACACACACACACACACACGCATACTCTCATACTCACTGATCCAGACGTGTGCATTAATGCATAAACAGCTGGGCAGATCCCTCTGAATGGAGGTACTCCCTGTGCGTCTGCCTGTGTGTGAAGGCTGATTGATGTCTGTGTTTTGTCTGCTCAGGTCTCCGCTGGTTTGTGTCCATATGGGCACAGTCACTGCACCACCACACTCAGGGAGAGAGAGCGAGGAGGGAGGGAGGAGGAGTGAAAGAGGGAATGAAAGAGTGAGTGTGGGAGGGAGGCAGTGAAGAAGGTAGAGTGGGAATAAAGGAGGGATAAAAGGAGTGCGAGTGGGTGAGAAGGAGGGAATGGGGGAGCGAGTGAGTGAAGTGGGACGGATGGAATAAGAGAGTGAAGGAGGCCGTGAGTGTGAGAAGGAGGGAGGAAGGCAGTCAAAGAGGGAATGAAGGAGTAAAGGCTTGACTGGGGGAAGGAGGGAACGAGAGAATGAAAGTATGAGGAAGCGAAGGAGGGAATGAGAAATTGAATGAGTGGGTAAGGGAATGAGGGAATAAAAAGAGTGATTGTGGGTGGGAGGAAGGGAGGGAAGCGGCGAGCGAGTGAGTGAAGTGGAAAGGAGGGAGTAAAAGAGTGAAGGAGGCTGAAATTGTGAGAAGGAGGGAGGAAGAGAGGTTAGTGAGTAGTAGGTAGGTTAAAGAGAGAGTAAAGGAGGGGCATGAATGTGGGATGGAGGGAGGGAGTGAGCGAATAAGGGAATGAGGGAATGAAGGTGAGAGAGATGGAGTGAAAGTGTGATGGTGGTGGTAAGGAGAGGGTGAAATTGGGGATGAAGAAGAGACCTGGATCCATTTATGCGAGAAATGATTGCGTGGTTGCTATAAAACCAGGGTATGGAGACACACAAACATGGGTTTTATGGGCCAAAAAAAAGTTTGCGTTAAAAAAATAAAATCACATTAATGAGGAGAAGGGAGTGACTGTGGAAAAGAGGGAGTGAAGGAGAATGTGGGAATGAGGTAGTAAGAGGAGAGTGAGTGAGCGAAGGCAATGAAGGAGTAAAGAAGGGACTCATGAGAAAGATGGAGTGAAGGAAGAAGTCAGTGTGGGAACGCAGGAGTGAAGGCATGAAGGAATGAATGAGGGTTTTAGCAAAGGAGTGAAAGCCTGAGGGAGGGAGTGAAGGAGTAATGGAAGAGGGAGAGTGAAAGAGTACAGGACTGTGGGAAGGAAGTAGAAGGAGTGAGTGAAGAATTGAGGGAGCGAGAGAGTGAATGGGTGAAGGAGGGAGGGAGTCAGTGGGATAACAGTACAGTGAGTGAGAGAGATGTCACTCCCCACTGAAAATGACATAGAAATCCATGAAAAGGAAAGGAGTGAGAGAGAATGGATGAGTAGAGGGAGAATAGAGAAGAGCTGTGAGAGAGGGAGGGGAAGAGAGAGGGAAAAGGACTGAGGGAGAGTGGACAGCAGAGAGAGAGATTGTTTATCCCTGCTGAGAGATGGGCCACCTCGGGCCAGTGAAGCTGGAGACCGTTGTGAGGTTGGACACGTTTTCCAGAATCTGACTCGACTTAATCCTGTCAGCAGATTCCCTCAGCCGTTCTGCAGGAGCCAGTGATGTAAGCCTGATGCTAACTTAGCGACGTTACAACAGCTGAAGTTCGTAAAGCCTCTCAGACTAAACAATCACCAAAAAATCATTTGAAATGAATAACACACTCCAAATGTAGGCATTTTGACACATAATGAGTTTCTCATTAGGGTGAATGGGAGTTTTGGCCTTTATTCTATAAAACATGTCCAACTTTACTGAAGTAACTCTGAAGACACACCTTTTATGGTGGAGCATGAAGTTTTCCGATCCTCTTCGTATACCGTGTCTAAGTCCTTTTATTCTGAGTATTTGCCAATACAAGTGCAGCGCCGTGAAAAAGTATTTGCCCTGCTTTCCTCTATTGCCTGTTTCTTGTCCTGAATAGTTTCAGATCCAGATAAGTTTTGCAACACCTATACCACCTGTTCAAAAATATAATTGCCCCTAAACCTAATTTCTAGCAGCAGGCACTATAGCCAAGTGTTTCCTGCAACTGACAATAAATCTAACAATTCTGGGGAGGAATTTTGCCCACTTTTTGCCGAATTCAGCCACATTGGAAGACTTTTGAACAAAGCCAGTATAACATCTCGCCTTCATTTCTTTTTAACCATTCAAATTTGGAATTGCTCTTGTGCCTTGAATTGTTGTCTTGCTACATAAGCAAGTTGAGCAGATCTCAGACTTATGACCAGACATTCTTCTGCAGAATTGTCTGAAGGGAAGAGTCCATGGTTCCATCTATTATAAGTCTCCCAGGACCTAAAGCAGCAATACACCCCCACACCATCACACTACCACCATGTTTTACCTTTGGTCTGATGTTCTTACTGTAGAACCCTGTGTTACCTTAATGCCAGATGTAACTGGGCCACTGTAGGGAAGATTCCCACCATTTCAGGTTTTCTCCATTTGGAGATAATGACTCTGACTGTGCTTTGCTGGAGTTCCAGAGCCTTAGAGATCCAGACTATTGATATGTTTCAATAGTTACTCTTAGGACCACTTTTTACTTCAGTAAATGAAACAGTCATTTGAAAAACTGTTACCTTTGTCATATTACATTTCTTTTGAAGATCTCAAACAATTAATTATAACAAATTTGCAACAGAAAATACACACACACACACACACACACACACATATATATATATATATATACATACAGTATGTGTATATTAACTTTCATCAAAAGTTAAGAATGTTTTTTCTTGCTGTGTAAAACATTTTTGGACATACCAGGTTTTGTGATGATATATACTTTCTATGTAAATCCTCACATCTTGCTCTGTGATGTTGGGCAAATGTTTTGTTGGGCAGGAGTGATATCCACACACCAGAAAGGGGAGGAGATGTCTAAAACACACACACGCTCTGGTTGTGGATATTTATTCACAGCCCTGTTTCAGACCATGGTGGTTGTGTTTGTGTGTGTGGAGGGTGGGAGAGACTGGAATAAGAGAGTTGGAGGTGGAGTGAAAGAGAAGGCTGTTTTGGGTGAGACTGGCATGAACTGTTTTTGTCTGTGTGGGTAGAAAAGCATGGCAGTGTACAGCATTACCCACCGTGCACAAATACACACACACACACACACACACACACACACAGGTTTGTTTTTATACTCTGTCAGGACAGAAGATTATTTGTATATGTATTTTATATAATATATATGTAGGTATCTATGTGCAAGAACATGTTTCATGTGTATCGGATGTATGTAAATATGAATAAAACATACCCTATGTCCAGTGTTTTAGATAAGAGTAAGTATGGATAAGTAATAATAACACATCGTATGTATTATATATATGTAAGTCAGTTTTTGTGCCTCTGTGTTGTTTTTTAATTTCCACATTATGTATAAAAAGTCATGGTCCAATGAATAGGCTAATAGAAATGTTCCATAATTACTTTTTTTTTTTAAAAATCAAGGAGAGTGATACAAGGAGGTGATGTGAGGTTTTGTTCAGACAGAGATTTTACAAACACACATGTATAAAATATGACATATAAATGGACATATGGTATGTTTTAGGCAGCAATGATATATTAGGCAGCAAGTGAGCAGCCAGTTCATGAAGTTGATGTGTTAGAAGCAGGAAAAATTGGTAAGTGTAAAGATTTGAACTGTAAAAAGGGACAAATTGTGATAGCAAGACGTCTGGGTCAGAGCATCTCCAAAACAGCAGGTCTTGTGGGGTATTCCCAATATGCAATGTTCAGTACCGACCAAAAGTGGTCCAAGGAAGGTGAACCAGTGAACCAGCGACAGGGTCATGGGCACTATAGGAAGAAGTCAAGCCAACAGAGGCAGTGTGATGCTCTGGACAATGCTCTGCTGGGAAACCTTGGATCCTGGTATACATGATGCTACTTTCTAGCTAAACACTGTTGCAGACCTTCATGAAAACTGCATTCCCTAGTGGCAGTGACCTCTTTCAGCAGGATGATACAGCTGCAACACTGCAAAAATTGTTCAGGGATGGTTTGAGGAACATGACAGTGAGTTCAAGGTGTTGACTTGGCCTCTAAATTTCCCAGATCTCAATCCAATCAGTAATCTGTGGGATTATGCTGGACAAGCTAGTCCAATCCATGGATCCCCCACCTGCTTTACGAGACTTAAAAGATCCACTGCGTCTTGATGCAGATACCACAGCACACCTTCAGAGCTCTTGTGAAGTTCATGTATCAACAGGTCAGAGCTGTTTTGGTGGCACAAGGAGGACCTACACAGTATTAGGCAGGTTGCTTCAATGTTATGGTTTATATATAAATGCTCCATAAGTGTTATATACATGTATTTATATGTAATAAAAAGTTTATAAGTCTTGTAAACCTACCCTTAACCTTTACTCTAGGAACCAAAAAGTTCTTTCAATTTAAAAAAATGCACCTTTATTGAAAGTGCTTTATTATGTCAAAATCATTGTGCTGGCTCTGACAAGTTATCCCTGTCAGAACAAAGTCATTAATACAAACACACATACACACACACACACACACACACACACACATGCATACGCTCAAGCAACTGACTTCTGCATGACTAACTGGAGAACATCCCAGACTTCTGAGTGTTCTCTCTCTCTCTCCCTTTCCCTCTCTCTCTCCCTCTCTCCCCATTTTTCCTCCTCCTCTCCTTTGAGAGTTACTGAGTGAGGGCTAGACAGACAGACGGGGGTGAAAGAGAGACACTGACAGGAGCACTAGACGAGCAAAACTTTTTCTTCCCTCCTCCTCCAGTCATACCCACCCACTCATTGCGCTACTACTGTTTCGTCAGCCTCTGCGCGTGTGTCTGAGTGTGTGTGTGTGTGTGTGTGTGTGTGAGCGGGAGCGCGAGAAAGAACGAAGAAAGGGGATCGCGTGTGTAAGAAAGCCATGCTAACTTACTCTCTCCTCTCTGTCCTCCTGTCCCTGCTGTGTTGTTGGTCAGCGGGGAACCACACCGGCCGGATCAAGGTGGTCTTCACCCCCACCATCTGCAAGGTGACCTGCACGGGCGGCCGCTGCCAGAACACCTGCGAGAAGGGCAACACCACCACCATCATCAGCGAGAACGGACGCGCCACCGACACCCTCACCGCCCCAAACTTCAGAGTAGGTGAGTGACATGACGCCAGCCTCCTGCAATGCATGATGGGACACGTGGGGGGCCCCACTACCCACCCGATGCTCGTCTTGTCTTGGGATGAAGCAGAAGAGTTGGATGTTTGATCATTTGCTACTTTTTTTGGTGGTGGTCCAACTGGCCCCAAACCTCTTCCATCCCATAGGGCCTCGGGCTGTGTCTTAATTAGCGACCGTGTTTGGTTATGTTTGTGGTTTGGGGGTTAAAAGACTGTCCGATGACTTGCCTTTAGCTGTGTAAACTTCTCCGGCTGCACTTGAACCACTTACTTTTTCAAAACAAGGAACATGTAAATCAGGGACAACTTTAAAGACCCCATATCCTCATGTGTTTTCTTTTTCTGTTACACTCTTCTACATTTCACTTCTTTATCTGAGCTCCAATGATGACATTTTTGTGGTTTTATAAACTCAAAAACAATCACATTTCATTATTACTTGACTGTATTGTGCCTCATTCAAAAAGCAGGGATGAAACGCTTGAGCATAAATGAGTTGGAACTAAAGCCTTGTAGGCTGAATAGCAGGATATATGTAAGCAAATTGGATCACAAAGAACAGTAACATTCAAATGGGATTGTTCCTGCATCTTATTTTATTATTGGGTTGGAGACTGAGTGGTATGTTTTGAAATTTTACTACATCCAACTCTTTTATTAAAAAAATATTGATAGCCAATTCATTCTGATTATATTTATTAGTTTTCCAGTTTTCTCTGGAATTTTGCTACTTAGCCGGGTCAAACTTTCTTCCCTTTTGTGTTGTCAGATTTTAAGAAGTAGCCGTCTAAAGGTCAGATATTAAGCATTTAGCAGCTTTGATCAATAGTTATGTTGTCTAATTACTTTGTATGGCTAAGTAGTCAGTATGAGGGTATTTGATTATATGGGCCAGATTCCATCAAGACATTCCCAGTGGTCAAGTTCCAGTGCTTAACATTGTGGAAGGCTTCTGAACCGACCATCTTTCGCTGATAAATAATACATAATTTGTTTCAGATTGTGTTTTCTTTAAAGAGTCCATATTATGGAAAACCAACATCTGTTTTTTGTTTTTTAATAAAAAATGTAATAAGTAAACATTGTTATATTTGAATTCACTCTACAGCACATACGCTGCATGTGTAGAAAATTTGCCTGTATTGAATTGTGTTTCTGTGATGTCACAAAAACCAGCTCATTTACATATAACAAATACTGCCTATTTGTTCTGCAGCAGGCTGAAACTATATGGAGTGTTTCAGTCTGGACTGTTTTTTGAATGAGACGTGGTGCAGGGAAGCCAATCACAACAGAGATAATTTACATATATTAATCAGATATTAAGGGACAGTAACAAACAGCCTGTTTAATTCCAAGGGATGAAGAGAGGTTGGCACATGGTCGTATAATGTTGAAGTATTTTTTGCTACATTAAACCACAGACGCAGACATTGAATATTGGACACATACAGGTCCTTTAACTAAATGTTAAAAAAAGGCATTCGAATAAATGATACTAGGTGGACAGCCCTGGTCCTGGAGGACAGTCTGGTAGTTTCCCCACTCATTTACACCCACTCACCCTAACCCACATGGCAACTAATGGCACAAGAAACCAAGCCGTACCGCAAACAAATGTTTTTCCATTATAAATAAAGTGACCCTTACCTGAGCCGTACCTGTGCTGCTCGATGGCAGGGCCAAAAGTGGGCTGCAGGCAGACTGACTTGACCACAACTTTTTGATTGGTCAAAAAATGTCGTGACAGCAGACAGACTTGGAAAGAGGCCACTACTATCTGTTTGGGCTGAAGATAAATTTCAGTGGGAGTTTTCTGTGACACTAACAACTTTATCTGTGAGAAATGGGAAAGTGTACCATGACATCGCTAACAAGTTAGCTGGGCTGGGTTATTCATCACCCGGCTAAAGAATGATGAGAAGAAGAAAAATCAAACAAGACTATAAATAATAAAAGACCTCAATAACAAAAGTGGCTCTGACAGAAAAACTTTCTGCGGGTTCAACTTCATGGACCCAACTTTGGGACGACGACCGGCCGTAAACTGTGGGAGAGAACTGCGTTGCTGACGAGTCTGAAACACCGCTGCCGGGCTGGAAAATCAAAGGGTGCTGCAAGTTCTGTGTCATTGCAGTACGGTTTAGATACAGCACGGTTCCTGTATACCTGTGGAAAAGTCTCTTAAGAGAGTCAAGAGTCAGGCCAGGTGTGTCTTTGCTGGGAAATAACCAAAATGTGTGGCCCTTCAGGGTCAGAGTTACGTGCCCGGAACTCGAGGAGAACTCATGCTGCTGCAAGTGATTAGTAGGAGTCTGGGCTTTTCAGGCTGAAGTGTTTTCGAGGGCTCTGCTCCTCGGTGAAAGAATGTGCTGAGAGTTTGCGGTTATGACTCAGCAGTGTGTCTTTCGCGCTGACTCGCTGTGACTGGACTCCCTCCGGTCCAGTTTTTGCCTCCGCACGCTACACACTGGCTGCTTATTTGTTCGGTTCTGGGCCGGCCAAGCCCTAATGATCATCCTCTGGTGTTATTAAGGCAATTAGTGTCCGCTTGGTGGCACAAAGTAGCTGCTGCTGGACTTGACGGATAGGTGGTTGTTTTCACTTTCAGCCAGCGACTGGCTGGCCGTTCCTGAGGTGGTGCTGATCAGTAAATATTGATTTATTTAGGAACTGCTTGTTTCAGTCCAATTCGTATTCGTAGTCCAGAGCTGCTGGCAGACATTGGAGCGGACGTCTGGAGTGCAAGAGCGGAGGAATTGGAGCGAGGCCGAGTGAATGATACTTTCTCGCCGAAGAAGGCAGATGCTGAAAGTTAAACTGCGCTCGCTTGGCCTTATAAGGAACGTAGTGCAACATCATCACTGCAGACGAAGGAAGAAAAGAGGGAAAGAGAATGAGCAGGCCCATCTGCAGCACTCAAAATACCAAAAGGGATGCTTACAAACTCCAACAGCCCCTGTTTGCCTTCACTGGAACTCCTTACCAACCGTGTGCTCATATCCCACGCCCTGTAGCCTGTATTAACAGATCTTCGCTCTGCCCACAAATGCATTCCTTTGTAGCAACTGTTGCACATTTGCAAAAGCTTTATAGGATGTTGGCAAAAGTCCCATTCCACCTAATGAGAAATTTTGACTTGGTTATGGGGGAAAAACGCCTAAGTTTAGCGTGTGTTATTATTTTTTAATTGATATTTATTTTATATATGCGTTAAAGCTGTCATTTTTAGGGCAGATCAGATGTAGTTTTTTAAACTTATTTATTTAACTTTATGTATTTATTTGTTGGAGTTTCTTAAACAAGGTGTGCTGCAGTTTCTCATTTGGGATTTTTGCCAAAGTTATGAAGCTGTAAAGCCTTTCCAGCCTGGTAACAGTCGCTGTGGCATTAAAGGCTCAGATCTTTTTCTGATAATAATCTTTAACACACAAAGTATTATTACATCAGAGGCTTATGTTGCAACCACTTAGATACTGATTTAAATGAACTTTTGCAATTTGTAGCTTTATATTGTCAATAACTAAAGGTCTTATCCTCTTTAATGGGACACTAATATTGCTAGCACAGTGGGACAGTACACCAGAAATTACGAGGCCCTTTTTATATTTGGCTTAAGTAAAACGTCTTTGTGTTCTCACCGAGTTTCTCTGCTAATTGTTCATTAATTCATTTGCTCATTCATTCATTTGCTCATGCATTCATTCGCTCGTTTATCCTTCAATAAATCCAGTGGTGCGCAATTCTGTTTGTTGGTTGTTGATTTCCTTGCTCAGACTCACCTACTAAACCTGCTTTGTTGAATCAGGACTCTTTGCACACCAGTCTGGCCTCTGGGCCTCCAGGACTGGAGTTGATCCCTGCCATCCCACCTAATCTATTCTTTACATCTCCTCAGTGGCCATTTATGTGGCCGCAGCATCCGAACGTGCAGTTTATTATCTGTAGTCTTGATATTCTTGGTTCAGTTCTAACCTAGATGCTGCTGGTTGGTTTCATGTTGCTGCTTCATGGCTTTTCATTGTTTTGTGAATCTGATCTCTGAATAACATCACCAATGAAACCGGACAGCCTCGGTTTGTCAGCGCCTTATCCACTCTGCTGACCTTTTTTGTCTTTGCACTTTCTGATTTGACAGCTCTTGAATCTTAAAAACAAAATACCATTCATTCATGTGATGGTCAGCTGGGGTCATGTGGAGATCTGGCTGCTTCAGCTAAGAAATGTCAGAAAAGTATTTGGGAGGAGAATCAAGAATTCTGTTGCGTTGCTGGGCCTTTCTTCACAAAGGGAAATTCAGAAGTGACAGCTTTTAAGTGGGAGAATTGGAGGAGGAAACTGGACTCCAGAGTTTATCCTTTCATGCACAATTTCATCCTGTAGATGTTTTTGGTGTTTGTTTATTCTGCAAGCAATCTTTTTATATAAAAGTTAAGAACGTTTTTGCTTGTACTATTAATGCACATTAGTACAGACTGTTCACTCCCCTACATTCTGCAGGTTCTGGATGGAGTTATTTTGATTTGTCGAATGGGGGGTGAGCAGTTTTGTTTTGTTGACTGGGGAGGGATGGTGAGTTATTTCACTTTGTAGAGTGAGGGGTGGGAGGTGAGCGATTTTGTTTTGTGAAATGGGGAGGGGCAGTGAGTTATTTCAGTTTGTCAAATGGGAGAGGTGAGCGATTTTGTTTTGTTGACTGAGAAGGGTAATGAGTTATTTTGGTTTGTAGAATGGGGGGTGGAGGTAAGCGATTTTGTTTTGTTGACTGGGGAGAGGTGGTGAGTTATTTCTCTTTGTAGAATGGTGGGTTGGTGAATGATTTTGTTTTGTTGACTAAGAAGGGTTGGCGAGTTATTTCGTTTTTTAAAATAGTGGGGTGGCGAGCAATTTTGTTTTGTCAACTACGGAAGGATAGCGAGTTATTTCGGTGTGTAGAATAGGGTGTAAGTCTTTGGGGAGGGTTCGTGAGTTATTTTGGTTTGTTGAATGGTGGGGTCGTGAGCAGTCGTTTTGTCATTCAGTTTTTTTTTTCTGTGGTGGCGAATATTTATGCATGGTAGGCCACCAGGGAGAAATTTTACCAGTGGAAACACTGCATTCTTTGTACCTAACTATAGTTGTTCAGTGGTATACTTTATAACTGAACCATACCATAGTTTTTCCAGGTTATACTCAATATCATACTATAGTTCTTCAGTGGTATACTCTGTAACTATACCATACTATAGTTCTTCAATGATATACTCTGTAACTACACCATAACATAGTTCTTCATTATTATACTCTGTAACTCTATCGTACCATAGTTATTCAATGGTATACTCTATAAGTATACCATGCTATAGTTCTTCAGTGTTATACTCAATAACTATAGCATACTATAGTCCTTTAGTGTTAGACTCTATAACTGTACCCTACCATAGTTGGTGTATTCTATCATCATCCTCTAAATGAGAATTTCCCTCATGTACTTGCTATATTCTCTCCTATACTTTCGAATCTTCTATAAGTGAGTATACTCTTATATAGGCCTCATATCTCCCATGCAGTCTGTGAGGAGCTTTCTCTCTGTGGAGTGTGTGCCGTGTATATATTTTGATTACCATCTCCATGGCCCTGCTTTTGAACCTGTCTGTGCTTGTCAGTGTAATAGCAGTTCATGAGCGAGGAGCTCTCTGTGATTCAGCAGGAGGAGCGAGAATAGCTGGTAGTTGTTGCTGGAGCTTCATCCGTGTGCTGGCTGTTGTGTTGATCATTTGTCGTGACATTGTGATTATAGAGCAGTTAGCTGCTAATAATGGCCTTTTGTGTTTTTCTCTTGGGAAAGTGTGAAAGTGTTTTGCCTTCACCTCCTCGCTTCTGCTTTCCCAGAACCCAGGGTGGGTTCTGCTGTGGGTCAGACATGGTCATCTCTGCGGATGGGTTGGATTCGGACGGCTTTACGTGCAGCGTTGCCACCGTTCTCAGCGTGAAAGTCAGGGTTGCCAGCTGTACCTGCAGGGACACGCGCACAACCTCCGAACCCTCACACGCGCACACATAAATCTCTGTCTGGAAATCCCTGCAAGGAACATTCTTTCATCGCTCGCTCTCTCAGCCTTCTTCCAACAATGCTCTATAATTACGGCCTGGCCTGTTGTCAAGATATTACCTGGAAATCTCCCTTAGGGACATTATTTCAGTGCCGCTCCAGTGATCTGTCAACGTTTTTCAAGCCTTCTGTCCACATCAGGCCCCATGCACTGCTCTGCTCTTTTGCTAACTAGGGCTGTACGAAATGGACAGAATATCACATTGCCGTTATACTGAGGTCAACAAATGTGACAATATGTAATATGTAGAAGAAGCCTTTTTTAGTGAGGTTTTACTTAACTCTGTCCATTTTTTGCTCAACGTTGGAATCTGTGATCCACAACAGCATTTAATCTTATTAAGAATGTAATTTTTTGGCTTATTTTGTATTTCATTTAACTCTAATTGTGAGGAGTCCACCCATTGTCCTTCGAGTTGCAGTCCATGAACACACTGCTTTTCCCCATATACTCTATAAATAAAAGATGCAAATTTGAGCAAACATATCTTTTGTTGAAGAATGTGTTAAGGTGAGTCTTTTGAGGAGTCCATGCCAGCTTGAAAAAGGGTAAAAGGGGGACACAAATTATGAAATTTGTGTAAATATTTCAATGGTTCTGTTTTTCATTCAAATTGTGTAAAAAAAGGTTGTGCCTGATACACTCTTACCAGCACTATGACCATTACCAGGCCAGCGTCTTTACTGCTCAACAGCCACCCTGTGGTCTGAAGCAGACCGATGATGAATGGCAGGGGGGCTGATCAATTGTGCAGCAACAGCTGGGATTTAGTCTGTAACTGTACGGCCATATAGTGAACCTATAAGGTTGGTGAAGCTCATAAAGTAGTCAGTGAGTGAAAGTACAAGGTAGGGGGTTGTAATAAAGTGGACAGTGACTGTATATCTCCCTTTGTGACAAGTTAAAAGAGAGAGAGAGAACCAAAGGACCCTGTTCCGGCAAGTTGATTGGCTAATTAGGTGAGCTGTGGTTTGTGATTGATGCCTCATTGTTAAAAAATCATTGCAGCTGGCTTTGTATATTCAGCAGTTTCTGACTGGCTGTAAAACTCTGTCTTTGTGTGCTCACAATGCTGGTCGAGGATTTATGACCCTGCAGATTTATAACCCTGCCGCCGCTGGCAAATGCAGAGCGACTTCATAACAAGACTTTTCAGAAAAAACAAAGAAACTCTACATCAGGAGTGGCCAACTCCATTCTGGGAGGGTCGACGTCCAGTACAGTTTAGTAGTTCCCCTCCTCAAACACACTCACTAGTTAACAGGTGGGTTAAACCAGGTGTGTTTGAGCAGGGAAAACACCCAACTGTGCTGAATACCAGCCCATCAAGACAGATTCCCCTTTAATCCTTTAAAGAAATGGTTTAGCAAAAAATTAAATGTACACAGGTTTCCTGTTACGCCAGTATGTAGTTGATCAGCCAAGACATAATTGGCGTTCACATGTTGCTTCATTTGCCTAAACCTGGAGTGGCAAGAAGGGGACCTACACAGTATTAGGCAGGTGGGTTTAGTGTAATGGTTGATCAATGTAAGATTCTGCACTGTTTCTTGGTCACCTTTCAAATTTGACCAGATTTATGATTTTGGCCTTTTTAAGGCCTTTGCATGGTAAGTTAATTTTTTGGGCGGCCTCATACCTCTTTGTTGAGTCCTTTGGGGAGTCCATGCCAGCTCAAAATAGGGGTAAAAGGGGGACACAGTTCCAAAATTCATGTAAATAATTAAAAAATTCTATTTTTCATTCAAATTGTTTTGCTGATTTTATAATGTAATGCATAATTGTAATAAAACTTTTGTATTTTTAGTATTTAGTATTTTACTAGGATGCAGCCCAAACCAGAAGCATTTTCATGTACGGTCTCAGACTTTTTGTGTTTTTATTGCTAACTTTGATGTCATATCTTATAAAATAGATAATCCTCCTTCTAAAATCTGTTTGGCTGAGCCTTGTTCAAAGCCACTGTAATAGACTCTTATGACCACACATCAGAACAGTGTGGAAGAGACCTTATTGCACTCATAATTCATCTGTATTCTTAATTCACTGATGCTGTGAGGAGGACAGTTAAGTAGGTACAGGCCCACCAACTAAAAACATGTTTTTTTTAAGTGTATTTGTTTGTCGGAGGCTCATGCGTTTACTTGGTTTACATGCCGGTGACTTTGCACACTGGCCGTCTGCTGGCCTGTATTTGAAAACCACCGAAAAGAGCTGCCCGAATGGGTTTGGGCTGCTTAGTTAAAAATAAAATTGCTGTCTCGTGGTGACGGAATCGAGAGGTTGGAGGAAAAAAAAGATGCCATGGAGGTTTTGGAGCGAGGGAAGAAGTAGGCCACTGAATCGTCCCCCTAGATGACTTTAGCATTAGATTTACAGGTTCGAGCTGCAGGCCTGGCTGCCGTGCGGATGTCTTGGAGCGTCGGATCGGCTCTCTTTTTCGTTCTTTCTCTCCCGGGTCTGGTTTGGTTCGGCCAGCGCCCTCATTAGAACAGCTGCGAGCTGCCAGCTCCTCTGTGAGGCGCATTAGCATTACTGCGCTCAGGGCCGGATTAGCGCTAATTGATTTCTTGCTGGGGGGGAAAGCAAGACGGCGAGGTGAGGGACGAGGGAGGTGGGTTTTTTTTTTTTTTTTTGGCTTTTCTTTCTTTTTTGCGTTTTCCTAAGACCTCTTTCTGAAGCTCTTTATCTCTGGCTCGTATAATCTTTCCAGTCCCTCGCTCTCTTTTTATTGCGAGACAAAGGAGATTAAGTAGGGACTCAGATTAGTGATTTCACCTGCAGCTCTACAGAAGCTGATGAATATATTGTCTCAATCATCTCCTCTGGCCATTTATGAGGCTGTATTTATTATGGATGGGGATGGCAGTGTGTGTGTGTGTGTGTGTGTGGAATTTTTTACTTCCTTTCCTCATTAGTCATGGGATGAATAATGGATATTTTAGCATGCTAAATGTGTGCATATGTGTGTATTCAGTCCCATGAGTAGATGTATTAGCAGGGAGGCTGTTGGCAGAGATTAACTGGACTTGTGAAGGCATTAACCAGGAATACATATAAAACAGAGTGCTAAAATGTTATTGTAATTGCGTACAAGCAGACCAATCTATTTAATTTTAGGCCTTTTTCACCCAGTTTTTCCAGCTCCACCCACTTGCTAGATCACCACTTACCTAAGGATTCTACCTTGCTGGATACTACACCTCCTTCCACCAAATCTTTTCCAACTGCCGCTAATTCAGTATTGTTTTACACAGTTAGCTGGTTAGCATTATATTAAGTGATGGGGGAGTGATCTTAAATCTTTTTATTTTCAAACCACCTGCCACAGGACTGTGGCGTCAGAGGACTGCTGTTCTTATCATTGAGTCTGATGTTGTAACTTATAAAATTGAGAATTCTGGTTCTAAAATCTGATTGACTGAGAAATTGTAAAAGACTCACGTGACCACACACATCAACTGAATTCGGTATTAATGCACAAACCATAAAAGCAAACATTGAATAATGTTTACGATGTTTTAAACTATTATTAATAAATTAACATCAGAATTATTTATTGAACATCACCATTGTAGGAAAGCAGTAAGCCACTAAAGACTGTGTTCTTGACTTCACTAAGGCTTCCTGTTAGTTATTGCTTTGTTTGACTAATTAATAACTCATAATCTATGAACAAATCATTACAGAGGCCTGGGCCATTTCACATACATGGGTTTGGACAGGGGCCAGAAAGAACAGAGTGTTTTCAGTTTTAAACTACAAGCTAAAATCACCACAGCTCTCAGAATCTCACACAAAATTTCAGCTGAATGTGGCTGTCCGTGCTTGTCTTAATATGACACACTGTGACACACAGTCTGTGTTGCAATTGGTTTCATCTTGTGTAGTATTTCCACACAAATTAAGTACTTTTGGCTTCGTGTTTAGCAAAGAACATTGTTTCTATTCTCTGCTCCTGCCTGTTCGCTACTGATTTTTTCTGCTGCTGTGCTTCAGTCACTGTTTCTGTCTGTCACAGACTAGTCAACTGCTCCCCACAGTGCCAACTATTTAACTAGTGGATTTATCTGTGCAAGTGTATACCTCCATTTGTGTTTTATGTGTGTGTGTGTGTGAGTGTGTATGAGCACAGATGGAGGAGACAGAGAAAGAGATAGAGAGATCGAGAAATGGAGAAGCAGAGAGATGGAGGGAGTTTATGAGTGGTTCGGGACAGGCCTTATATGGAGCTGAGTGTGCTGAGGCTGGCTGCTGCTCCACCAGTTGTATTTTCCTTTCTGTCACATTTCATTCCTTTGCAATCATCCCGCTCTATTCGAACGCTTCCAACAGGGCCCTTTTTTCATCCCCCGCTTCTTTTTTCACCCATCACCTGGCAGGCTGAAGAGAGAGTAGTGACGATGTTTTTCACCGCTTTGGCTGCCTTGGTGGGTCTGTGTGTGTTTGTGTGTGTGTGAGTATGTACTATTATGTGGGTGTGAGGTTGTCTGGATGTGCTGATGTGTGTGTGTGTGTGTGTGTGTTTATGCAAATCAATTTGTACTTTTGCAATTATGTTTGAACTTGTGAGTGAATAGGAGCAGATCAGTGTGTGTGTGTGTGTATGTGTGCATAGTGAGATGTTTCTGTGGTGTGTGTGGTATGCCAAATCCAGGCTGGTGCCCATGGGGAGGTGAAGCCTCTTCTGGAATGGTACAGCTCAAGTAACCTGGTTTGGCAGCAGCCGATGTGTGTGTCTGTGTGTGTGTGTGTGTGTGTGTGTGTGTGTGTGTGTGTGTGTGTGCGTGAGAGAGTGAGTGTGTGAGAGAGTGAGTGTGTGTGTGTGTGTGTGTGTGTGTTTGTGCATAGTGAGATGTTTGTCAGGCAGCCTGAGTGGACAGGTGTTACATCAGGGTTTATAGGGTTGTGTAAATTGTGTAAAAGGGCTCTACATTGTGACAGTATATAGAAATAGATTCTAATAGATATATTCAGATGTGTGTGTGTGTGTGTGTGTGTGTGTGTGTGTGTATGTATTAGCTTTATTCTATAGGTGTGTTTTTCCCTGTTTTTTGACATTCATGGCCTGAACTGAAGGCCTAGTTGTAGTAGTCAAGGATCGCCACTGGTGTGTGAATATAGCTCTTTCTTGTGACTGTTCTGAAGTGAAAAAAAATGAGTTTTATTTGAAAAAGTAAAAGAGCCATAAGATGACTGGTTGCTGAGATTAAGGTCAGGCTTGGGTTAAGTGCAGCAGCGTTTAGTTACAGTAATACATAAGATAAACAGAAATGGACTGAAAGACAGGAGTACACACTTGTGTGTGTGCGCATGCCTGTGTGTGTGTATTTAAAAGCTTAAGTGCAGCTCTGTCTAGGAACTGCTGTGGTGATGTGTAATGACAGCTCTGGCTGATGTTTCCTTTCCACCATGTTATTATGGTGACAGCAGCGCTTCTGTCAGTGTAACATCTTTCCATCTCTCTCTCTTTCTCTCTCTCTCTCTCTCATACAGTGATATAAAGCAGTTGCACAGTATGAGGTTCTGCCTCAGTGTTTAATTGAGGTCCACTCTCTGTTATAGTACTGTTATATATTACTGCAATCCAACAATACGTGTTTACCGTTATCTTGCAGGTGCAGAGTTTTACTGCATCTGGTAATCTGAAGGCTACCGAACGGCCGGACGCGGCAGGCAGACGACACACAGCGGTTGTTGTTGTTGGCATGGACAGATGCCACCAGTCGGTGACTGCCAACACTGCTCAATGTCTCTAAGCACCACTCAGAATCCCACTATTACTGTATAAATGAGCCAGATGGACCCAACAGACCCAGTACCTCTCACCTTTACTGAGAAATCTGAACACATCACCCCATTCTCCACAAACTTCACTGACTACCCAGATCGTACCGAATTCAGTTTAAGCTGCTTCTCATTACCTTTAAAGTTCTCCATTGTTCTGCCCCCACCAACTACCTCACTGAATTACTTCACTCATTCACTCCTCTCGTTCTTCACATTCGGTACTGTACTGTCTTGCTCAAAGTCCCCAAATTTCGACTTTATGTTCAGTGGGTGGAAGATCTTTTAGTGTCGTGGCTCCAGCAATATTCGCTTCCTCTCTTGCTTCTTTCAAAACCCAATTCAACGTATCTTTTCTCTCAGTGCTCTGCCTTTTCTCTAACTCTTGATTCTGCTATTGGATTGGTTTTTTTCCCGCGACTGTAATCTGTGTTGTAAATTGGACTGCTGAAGGTCTTTGTCTACTACTGTCTCTTAAACACTGATTCTTGTTCTATGTCTCAACTATTTGTAAAAACGACCTTGAGTTTGAGAAAGGCGCTACATATATTATTATTATTGTTAATAATATTATAGTAAAGTGGCCCCTTATAGTCACGCGTGAACACACCACAACACAGCACACAGAGAACAATGTGAAATTCTTTCTCTCCATTTAACCCATTCACCAAGTGAAGCAGGGGGCTGCCACCCACGAGGGACGTGGGGACGTGTGGGGACGGTACCTTGCTCAAGGGCACCTCAGTGATGACACTAGCAGTCCTGGGATTCAAACCCACGACCTTCTGATCACAGGGCCAACTCCCTAACCACCAGGCCACCATCTGCCCCAATATTATTATTATTATTATTGTTATTATTATTAATATTATTATTACAATGCCGTGACCCCATTTGATCACATTCAGCATTTAATATCTGAACTTTGTGTGTGCTAGACTCATGATTCTTTATTTGCCACATACACAGTGAAATGACCCCCTGAAACGTCTACGGGCCTGTGCAATATAGTTACGATAAATTAAAGAGAAAATTAAAAGCTAAGTAATACAAATATGTAGAAACATGAGTGCTGTTGTGTTTCCACCCCTGTATAAAAGATGAATGAGGCTTATTGTTGGATATGCTATGATTTTCTCATTCAGAGTGTATTGTTTCATCAGAGTAACGATTTACTGACTTACTGACCTGCGATTGGCTTATTACGGATCGAAAGTGGAATCTGTCATTTTTTCTTTCCATTTTCTGCACTTCAGCCTAATCAAAAACTCCAGTCAGGGTGATATTTTTCTCATGTATATCTCATTTGTACACGTCTCGTTTGCACACGCAGCAATGAGTCATCCTGTGAGTGAGTCATTGCACAGGGACACGGGAGAAATCACCATCAGAAACATTATTTATCTTCGTAATTAAAACCATGAAAATGCTAAATATTATTTGTTTTTACCAACATCATGAATGGAATAACAATGCAAAACAAAAGTAAGATACAGGCCCCTTAAACAAAAGAATGTGAAGATGAAGAAGAAATGGATCCATCAAGTAATAACGGTGAAAAAGTTACCACACAGACAGCCACAAAGCTGAAGTTAGCTTCTTATTCACCTGTTTCTGGTTCAAAATTGCTGATCCAGCTTAAATGGTGCAGCCCTTGAAATCAGAGGCCTTTGCAATAGGAAGCCAATTGTGAAAAGGCTTTGGGCTTTGTCTTCCCCTATGGAGCAAATGGAAACTGCCCTATTTGTACATAATGTGGCTGTAAAATACCAGTGGTTTTAAACAATGAGAAAAAAACATTGTCAAGTTTATCCTGAATGACCGATTTTTTAAAATTGGTATCATCCCAGTCCTACATACAAACATATATATCAAATCACGTGTTAAATGCAGAAGAGCGCGTTCACAGACGTAGCCACTGTTTTACACTGAGCCCAAGAACAAGACCACAAAAAACAATGATGATGTACCATTTACATGGTTAAAGATAACTCAATAATTTAATAATTTAATATAATAGATTAAGATAATCTATTTAAGATAATAATTTAAGGTAATCTAATAATTTGGTTTGAGAGCTAATGTAGCTAGCTTTGCTTATACAGACATTTCACCTTTTATGTTTAGAAAAACTGTGGGTGTGTTGACACCAAACATGCAAAATTAATGAAATGATGTTCAGTTATGTTTTATTGCATGAAATCCCAAGCTTTTTGAATTGAATCTTGAAATTGCGCTTGAGCATCCATTGTCTCTCTCGCTGTGTCACTTCAATGTTCTATAGTCTTGGTTTCAATTAACTTTTGATTTTAAACCCCCAAAGTTTTTATTTAAACCATTAAAAATATTCTGTGTTGAAAAAATACAAATGCTAGTTTTTTTTTTTACATTTTATTTTATTTATGTCCAAGAAGCTATTAACACATTCCAAGACACTTTGCACTCATTAAGAATGCAAAGATTTATGATTATACAGAAATGTGCACCCTCAAGGCCTTCTATTTTCCAAGACCCCTCCAATTCCCCCACTTCCCTGCAGGCACTTTGTCTGCTTTAGCAAATGGAATGCGTTTAGAGTGTTAATATGTACCAATGGGAAAACAGAACTGGTCCAAAATCGAACACTTGGCAAGCCTGGACCACTAAGTACAGAGGAGGTCTTATTTTCCAAGGAAAGTTGTGAAATGAGAGTTACAGTTTAAAGAACAGTTTAATGACTTCCTCATTCGTTTGTAATTCTGTGGGTGTGCTGATCTGATACTCAGTATTGGTAGTGGACCGATACAGGCCAGAATCATTGGATCTGATAGCAGAAAAAGCCTGAACTATCACATAAACACTTCACTACACTTTGAGTGTCACGCTGTAAAGAGAGACACACAGATGAGGACACGAGTAACACAGATGAGCAGCAAGGCTGTGTCTCAAACGGCTTCCTACTCCCTACATAGGGCGCTAAAATACAGGCTCCTGCATCCAAACAGTGTAAAATATCTGTAAAAGAGACTCTAAAAGGTGATTCAGCCATGTGTGGAGAACTCCATAATGAACACATTGTGCAATATATGGGTGTAGAAACTGGAATTTTACAACTTACATAGCGCCCTCTAGAGGAAGCAGGGAGCCATTTCAGATTCAAAATGCATCCAGATAAATGTGTTATTAACAGCGTAGTTGTTTAAGAGAGGGAAAAAGACGGTACTGGATTGGGATCAGTTTCAGCAGATACTCTAGGTTGCGGGATCAGTATCAGTACTAAAAAAATGGTATTGTGGGCCCCCTGTTTATATTTTTGTGAGGTATTTTCATGTCCTTCTGGATCAAAATGTTCCAGCCTTTAAACATCTATTCTAATAACAACATTTTCCTCATGTGGATCCGCCCCATGTCTCCACAGCATCACCCATTTCCGTCATGCTGGGGACATTTGGTCACCACAAGGAGCTAAATACAACATCCCCCCTCACACAGACACACACACACACACACACACACACACATTTGGTTTCTCTCCTCCACACACTTATGCCCACACAGCTTGCCGAGCCAAAGCCACATGACAGAGTCACGCTAATGAGCTCATCCAACTGAACGCTAATTCAGAACAACCGCCGTGTGATGTCACTTCCTCCCTTACCGTACTCCGTCCCTGTGGTCAGGCAGGCAGTTTGTTGTGGCGGAGGGACAGATACCATAATTGGGCATGTGGTGTAGATTACAGAGAAGACAAGCTTCAAATGTGTGTGAGTGGTAGAGTACAACCGATAGTTTGTGTAGGTTACCTGTAATGGAAATGGGAGGTTGGGGGAAGAGGGGGATGGGGAAAGGGGCTCCCTGAGTGGCATAACTGTTCAAGTGTTGTAAGGTTGTGAGTTCAATTCCCAGCAATGCCACAGTACAAGAAAGCATTATTATTGTGATTGCGAAAGCATCTTAAGTTTTATTTTTATTATTATTATTTTGATTTTTATAGCTGACATTTTTTGCCACTTCTTGTCCCATGTTTTTTGAGATATTGGCATGGTTCCAACTCTAAAATGTCCATTATTATCTTGTGTATTGCGTGTTTATACAACTTATTGATTGTATGGGCAGGGGCCAAGGATTTATTGTTTGTCGAGTTACCCTAACAGTGTATAGGGAAGAGAGAGTCTCTGAGCTAGCATTGTGATGTTAGCTCACTCTGCGGGCGCAGAACAGAAATTCAGGGAACACTACATAGATGATGCTTTAAGATGCTAAACCTCAGATCAGTTGTGAAAAGAAAGACATCTGTCACTGTTTGCTATGGTTTAGTAAAAATAATCAGCCCGTACAGGCTTGTTTTAGCTTTACAAGTTAGCTAGTGTTGTGCTTAGACCGTCACGTCTACAGCGCTCTCCCTGGTCCGGAGATCCTGACCTGGTATTAATCAAACAACACAACTCTTTTATCCGTTTTCACTCTTTTATTCCAAACCCTTGTACAAGAGGAGAGCAGCAATGCATGAATGCCAGAGCTGGTCTGGGGGCACTCCCCGAAACCTTACATCTTTATAGCTGCACATAAACAGGAACACATTCTTCTAGAACATTCTACTGATGCTTACAGGAAATTGTTTATTTTGAGGCGCCTACCTAAAATACTCTGGCGATGCTTTACTGGAAATCGTCTATCTTTTAGGTGCTTACGTCTCCCGCTATAGCCGATACAACCACTTCCTCTGTCCCCTAAGTAGACGCAGTTGCTGAGCAGATATTCTGTGTTTAGAGAAACATGTCATATAACTAGTCTATTTGCACCCTGTTATACCAGCATTTGAATACGTCTGTATATATGTGCACTTTAGCTGTGTTAATATATGCTACACAATATATATGTGATATGCGCTGTTAACTGTGTTAATATGTGCCGCACTATAGGTATATATGTGATATGCGCTGTTAGCTATGTTAATATGTGCCGCACTATCCCCACACTAGCAAGCTGCTAGCCAGCTCTTTTAGCTGATTTGAGGCTGTATCTTAGCTTTTCTGGGTGAAAAATGTGTTCATATTGAGCCTGAAGGACAGTAAAGTGTAGTAGTGTGACAGGTTAAGTTAGCCAGCCATTTTTGTGCGTGCACATCAGAAATAAGCTTCTGTGAGTGCTGGGGCACAATCAGACTTCGCATTTTCTCACGGAGATGCATTCTAGTTGGCTTTGCTGCCTCGGGGGGAGGGGGGGAACCTTGCTTTCCTTCACCTGTAAAGTTGCCAGTTCTGACATTCAGGGTTTTCTAATGATACTTGTGATATTATCTGTAAAGGAAGGTCAGAAAGTCAGCACTTTTCTCTCTCTCTCACACACACAGATACACAAACATGTGACTCTGGTTAACATTTAGGTCTGTTGCCCTTGTTTGACACTGGAGGAGGTTGATTACTGGTTGTCTGTTGCACAGTTGGGTAATTATGTGCGGTTAACTGAGTGGATTGCTGGGTGGGTAGAGGCAGTGTCAGGCCTCTGAGATGGAGGCAGGTACGATAAAACAGGACAGAAAGTCAGAAAGTGTGTCATTCTGGTGGGACATGCCCTTAGACACACTCTCTCTTTCTCTTTTTTTCATTCTCTTTCTCTCTCGCTGCGTTCTGAGAGTGGAGTTTGAAAGGGCTATGGTTCAGACTTTCTTCTCCAAACAATGGAAGCTTTGTTCCGTTGGGTCTTTGTGCATCTCTCTCTCTCTCTCACTCTCTGGCATTCTGTTTTGTGTGTTTGTTGAATGCTGAGAGGTGCCCAGACGTTCACCAGGAGGAATCCTGTGAGTGGAGACAGAGTGGTGGAGTACAGCCAGGGCTGAAACCCTGCAAGCCCATCACCAAATGTCAAACACACCGTGAACACACCAGTTGTTTTGTCTTCTCAGGGCAGACGTCAGGCCCCGGCATTGGAATTTAGCTAATGAGTGTGGTATGGTGTGGTGTGTGTGTGTGTGTATGTGTATGTGTGTTTGTACATGTATTTCTGTATTTCATAAAGTTTCAGAACAAATACATACATAAACATGTATCCTGCTAGTACTAAAATATGCTGACACACAACAGTAGCACTAAGAAAAGTACAATTAAAACATTATATTATTATTGCTAGCATTTAAAAAACATACGCAAACTAGATTTACAAAATGTAAGCCAGTTTAAAGCAAAAAACAATTTGAGCAAATCTTGTTAACGTCAGTAAGAGCATAGACATCTTTTAACTACTAGTCATAAACATGGCAGATTTTTGAATTGAAGGGGAGGGTCTTTAATTGATGGAGATTTCATCTTCAGATTATTTCTAATGCCAAAACTAACATTAGAGGTGTTTGGTGCGACATTATTGCAGCATTTTGCTGTGAATGCGATCTTCCACAGAGATTGATCTAAACTATATTCAGCTTCAGGAATGAAGTGAAAACAACTCCATTCTCCAGATGATGAGGAGAGTGTGACCAGATAGAGAAAATAGTGCTTGAAGATGGCTGCTAAGCAGTGATAGTCATATCTAGGGGTGGGAATCAAAACCCGGTTCCGATTTAGAACCGGTTTTAATTTCGCGAAGCACCGGAATTGTTTACCTCCGACGTTATCGGTTCCTCTAACGATTCTTTTGGACTTTTTCCTGCATCGCGTGTGATGACGTCACACTCCGCGACTCGAATTATCATGGAGCGGAGAAAGCGGTCCAAGGCGTGGTTGCGTTTCACAAAAAAAAAATGACAGTTGCGTTCTTTGTAACCAGTGTAGTGCTGTTTTAACTTGCAAGGGTGGTTTAACACCAGCAACATGTTAAAACATTTAAGATGTGTTAAGAAGATGGCCTGGTAATGTGGTAATATGCTTGTTTCTACATAGTCAGTGTTATTATCAATACTGATTTATTTTTATAATTATATTTTCATATTTGGACCATATATTTATTGTTTATAGGAAGATAAGTGCTTAATTTTTTGCTCAAGTGTTCGTATTTACCATGTAAAGGACAAGATTGAGTTCTAACATCTAATAAAACAGCTGCTTTCAAAGCTAAAAAAATGGCCTATGACTACCTTTTTTTAGTGTAAATATGTAGCTAACCAGGTCTTTTTACCTGTCCACAAAATTATGATCAGTTAAAAAAATATTTATTTTATACTGTTTAGGAATCGATTATGGAATCGATAAGGAATCGGATCGATAAGAAGAATCGATAGTGGCATTGACATCAATAATTTCTTATCAATTCCCATCCCTAGTCATATCAGTCATTATTTTGCAAATCAATTACATTGTACTTATAAGACGGAGGGTCTCAGGTGCCACCTGTCAAAATCTAACTAGTAGACATAAATTACACAACTGACTAGGTCCATCTCCTCCATTAGAAGACAGTGCTGATTTTCTTAATACAGTTTTTTTTATGGTGCATGGTTTCATGAAAATTTAATGTATGTGTATGTGTGTGTGTTGTGTTGTTACAGTGGTTTGCCATCTGCCCTGTATGAATGGAGGGAAGTGTAGTGCAAGAGACAAGTGCCAGTGCCCTCCCAACTTTACTGGAAAGTTCTGCCAGATGCCGGCCCAGACTGGTCACCGAGTTCAGCAGACCGCGGTGAACGGCCAGAGCGGTCAAGTCCATTCCACACATACACTCCCACTGACCTTCAGCACCGGCCAGAACCAGGGTAAGACAATTACCAAATTGACTTAATGTCAAACTCCAGGTCATTCTGTGTATTTGAGGGACCGTCAGGATATTCTGATTCTCACTCTCCTCATCTCTCTGACTTTGTTTGCTGTATCTGTTTCTTTGTCTGTGGTTGCTATCATTTGATCATTTTTGGCTACAGAACCAGTCAGACATTCAATCCAGATATGCTGTTAATTTGAACTGTTAATTTGGCAAGATACTGATCAAACTGTCATTGAGAGGAACTCTTTCTCTTTCACCCTTCAGGCCTGGTGAACATCCATGTGAAACATCCACCAGAGGCATCAGTGCAAATCCACCAAGTGTCTCAAGTGGACAGCAGCAGCGGGCATTCGAAGACATCACAGTCCGGTCACTCCTATACCTACCACGTGTCCGAAAGCAGCAGCTCCAGCAGCAGTAGCAGCAGCAGCCAGAAGATCCAGCACCACAGCCACAGTGTTGTGTACCCTAACCAGCAAACCTACCAGCAGTACCAGCCAGTTACCTCCAAGAGCCAGCTCGGACGGTGCTTCCAGGAGACCACTGGCACACAGGTGTGTGGCTGTGGTAGCATGGTGCTGATATGAATGAATAACATTTGTGGCTCCTGATGACTGAATGTACCATGTTATGGTAGCATGTTAGAAGATACACTGTTGTTTCCCTAATGAACCTCTCAATGCAACTTATGTACACGTGTGAAGAACCTTTTTTAAGTAAAAAAAAGTGCTGAGTACATTCAAGGCAACAACCTTTCAGGAACCTATGTTGAGGAATCCAAGGGCGTAACCAGCCAATTTGGCTTTAGGTTGCAAAAGTTGGACCATCCAATAGTATATGTTGCTGACTTTGTAAGTGTAATTAATTTTACACATCCTGCCATTACCTTAATTCCAAACTTCAGATAGTTCATAAATCCTGATACGATCTCCACTGTATCTCCAGATCTTGTAAGATCTTTGTAAGTCCTTAGCCTTAATGAATGGTTCCTGGGATGTCCATTGTCTCAGCCAGCCTCAGCTCTGCCACAGCCAAAAGACGAAGGCTAATCGCTAGCGCAGTGGTATAGATGTTGCGAACAAGCATTGCATCGATCTTCCACCGTCTCTTTCCTTTTCAGTGGGTACTCGGCTCGTAATGCTCAACAGGGACTACTGGTCATTAACAGAACATTACAAATGAGCCTCTCCTGACAAAGCAAGTCCATTCCACTTGTGCTATTGTTTCTGGAATCCGCTGTAGCCCAATAACATATTGCTGCCAGCACTTCCCAAGCTTTGCAGGTTGATTGCCATGCTGAGATGATCTTGGTTAGCCAGGCCCAGGTCATTAGCCGCGCCTTCTTCGCTCAGTGTGGATCTCGGGAGTGCGGACTCCTCGGTTCGGAGAGCAGACAGCTGATTGAAGTGTTTGATCAGTCTTGTCTGAGGGTTGAATTGAATCTCCTCTGCTCGCTCTCTTCTTGTCTGTTTGACTGATTGGTTTTCTCTTGCCCTGCCTCTCTCCCTCTTCAGCAAGCTCTCCTCCTCTCCCATCTTCTCTCTCTCACTCTGGCCTTGTTTGCCTTTCTGAAGTGTCCACTTCTGCTCTTGCTGTTAATAGCTTTTAAACTCGCCTGGCACAGACACGTTTTGTAAGAGTAGCACAGAACAGGGAAGAGGCAGGAAGAAAAAAGAATGAAATGAGAAGGGTCAAATGGAACACTGGCGTACTCTTGGGGATCTTTGTCTTTTAAGCGCAGAACTCCTGGAGAAATTTAATCTGCGGCCCGGATCTCTGCACCTTTTCTTTGAAGCTACCTGGAGTCGGCCTTTTGAATTCCTGATGTAAAAGCCTGCAGTCCTGTTGGCTCTGTGGTGATCCTCAGCTGCTCTTCCTGAACATCGACTAGGATGTCAGAAAGGCAAGGATGCAGGACATGGGAATGGTTAAAAGAATAATTCTGCCAAATTTAGAGTTTTTCGTTTGATCCAAGTATATGTAGTCTAAAGTTTGCTTCTTTAGCTTTGTCCTAAAGCTATGAGGCTAGTAAAGCTAACAAGTAATGGAGGCTTAAACCCCACCAATTAGCCAGTGGGAAATCCTATGGTCTTTCTGGGCCTTCAGTGATGGTTCAATGAGTTCTGTGAAATAAAGTACTACTCATTTCATTGCAATAAAATAGGTAATTCCTAAAAGACAACGAGTCAGTTAGGGTGTTTTTACCGCTGTATTTAGGCAGATAGAGCCAACGTCAGGAGCTGAACTGAAGGCTTAGCATATCATATTAACTTCTAACATAACTAGGAAGTGACAGCTGAGCTCCTCAGTATAGCCCTCAAAGGTAAGAGTGGTCTTATCCACAAAGGACTAGCGAGGTGACAGATTTTCATTCCACATGGGCAGGAGCACTTCCACGTTCAAAGTTCAAGGTTACTTTATTGTCATCAGCAGCTGTGTATATGTACACAGTGTGTTGAAATAGCGCTTCTCCATGGGCCACAGTGCAACATTCAACATTCAGCAGAGTGCAAAGTACGACAGAAACAATACAATAAATAGACGATACAGCAGTGTAACAATAGAGTGTGAATGGGATGTGAACCTTCCAGTATGACTAATATTGCACCATGAGTATGACATTGCACAAGAGGCAGTTAGCTGCACTGACCCACATCTAGCGAGTGTAAATTATAAGGATATGAGTGTGCCTGTTGTGGCAGTAAACAGGTGCTATTGAAAGTCCAGAGTTTAATATGAGAAGTGTATAAAGTAAGGTAGTACATTGAAATGATACTTAGTTACGCAGGGACTAAACATTTATGTGCATTCAGAGTTCTGATGGCCTGCAGTTTGAAACTGTTACACAGTCTTGCAGAACCAGAGCGAAAGCTTCGATATTGTTTGCCAGTCGGTGGAAGAGCAAAGAGTCCATACGACAGGTGGAACTAAGCTGCTCTCAGTCCAAAAACTGTTGATCGCTGTTGAAAACTGTCATCTGTTGATCAGATGAGCTCTTGCTTTGTTGGAAAGAAAGCCACACCGGCCCTAGATTGGGCCCCGCTGCTCCTTAGGGGTGAGTTGGGTCCAAATCCCAGTGACGCTGCGACCAAAATAGTTGTGACTTATCGACGTGTTATCAGCAGTGTCGTCTGACACAACTGGGCTTTGTGAAAATCGGTCAGGGTCTAGTGCAAGAACCACATCTGCATACCCCCATCCGAGTCCAGTTATTAATTACAGTTGTACTTGCTTATGTGGTTTCTTTATTTTTCTTGTCCTCATATTCTGCTCAGAGCTAATTACTGAAGTACAAGTTTCCATTTGCTACTTAGCCTTGTAGCTCCACAGCAAACTTTAGACATGTCTTTACTTAAAATGCCTTTGCTAGTTATCCTTAAGTAAAAAATCTTTCAAAATGTATATTGTTTTTTATAACCTGCCTCTCCAGTTTCGCTGAGTCCTCTTCTTTATGATGGGCTTGTCAAGTACAGTGAGTTCCAGAGTATGGGGTTATCATCCTTCATGGTAATTGCTGTTTGTTCCCCATTTAAAGACTGAAGCAGTCCTGTCTTGCAGCGGACATGTTCCGATTTATTTAACGTCTGCGTTTGTCAGCCCTGTTTGTGTTTATGTCAAGCGAATTGTCACTGCAGTGTCACGATTGGACTGTCTTGATACAGCCGTGTCGTCGTGTCGCCTCCGCTTGTGGTGTCGGCAGTCTTCGCTCCCGTCTCTGGTCACGGCTGTCTGTTATCACACTCTGATCTTTATTCAATTTGCTGCCGTTTATTTTCCTAAGGGTAGATAAGAACCAATCAGCAACTACAGGAACACACCAATGCGTTGACCATTGAGGAAGTGGATTTGAAATGTTTGTGCGTGTTTTTTATGTGTATGAGTGCATTTATATGTATATTATTTTCAGGCTGGAGTGTATGGAGTGTAATAAAGAGTTTATGTGTGTGTGTGGGTATGTGTGTGTGTGTATGTGTGTGTGTGTGTGCATGTGTGTGTGTGTGTGTGTGTTTATACAGCAGTGTGGAAGTGTGTTCTGCTACAGAACACACTTCCGTCTACAGTATGTGAAAAGTATGGAGTGTAACACTAATACCAAATTTTTTCTTGTGTGTGTGTGTGTGTGTATGTGTGTGTGTGTGTGTGTGTATATACAGCAGTGTGGAAAATTACTTCCTGGCCTCTCCAAGCAAGAGGATTGCTGTGGAACCATCGGCACATCCTGGGGATTCCACAAATGCCAGAAGTGTCCCAGAAAACCATGTAAGCTTCACACTCACGCACACACACACTGCTATACATGGTACCGGTCACCTCTTCTTATTTAAAGGAATACTGTGTACTTCTGATGCAGCCAGTTTGAGTGGTCTTATGGGAATTTGGAAAATGAAAAATGGAAATTCTTAAGGAAATGGAGTGGTGTAGAATGGATTGGAATGGTATGGTATGAAATGAAGGGAATGGCATTCGACTAATGGAATGGAAGAGAATGAAATGGTATGGGATGAACTGAGCAGAATAGAATGAAATGAACGAAGTGCAATGGAATAGAATGGGGTTGAATGTGATACAATAAATGGTGCAGAACAGGATGAAATGTTATGGAGTGGTATGTAATAGAATGGAACTGAAAACATGGTATGGAATAAAATGGAATGGGATTGAATATGATACAATAAATGGTGCAGAACAAGATGGAATGTTATGGAGTGGTATGTAATCGAATAGACTGGAATATAATGAATAGTATGGAATGGATTAGAAGGAAATGAATTGAGAGGAATAGAACAAAATGAAATGGTTTGGGGTGAATGGAGTGAAATAAAATGGAATGAATGAAATGGAACACATTGGAATTGAGCAAATGGTATGGATTGGAAAGGGACTGAATATAATCTCATGAATCATATGGAGTAGAATGGAATGTCATGGAATAAAATGGCATGTAATAGAAAGGAATAAATGGTATGGTTTAGATTGGAATGGGATAGAATAGGATAAAATAAATTAAGTGGCATAGAACAGAACACTTAATTTCTGTGCCTGTGAATAAGAATCCAAATAATGTTGGTTTGTCTATGTAACTGCCAAACACTGATGCAGGTTGGTGATTAGAAAGTGTCCAGATGTTTTTTGGTTCATACAGTTCACTCTTATAAACCCAACAATAGTGAGGGAGTAGGAATCCGCCTTGTCAGAAAAAACGTTTGTAGACGAGGTCAGTTTTTCCTTTTTCATATGAATTTCTGGAACAATTTTGACCTTCTTTTTCTATCTTTATAACCAAATATTGATCTGCATTCATTTCTGACTCTGCTGGGACCCATGTTGGTGCGTTTGTAGTGTAGGAATTTGCAGTGTAAAGTAGCGTGCATGTGTGTGTGTGTGTGGGGGTTAGCAATGACTAAGTGAGAACACACACTTTGTGTTGGGATGGCGGAAACGTTGAAAGTGCTCGCGGTTATGGAGAGGCAGTGACACAGTGAGCATATGGTTCTGATCTCAGAGAGGGGAAAGGATGACTTTCACACAGAGAGGAAGAAAGAGAAACGAGGAACATGAATGAGTGGGCCAACTGGAGGGAAAGTTGTAAAATCTTTGATTACGTACACACACACACACACACACACACGTATTAAACCTGCTGAGTCATCTGGACCTCACAGCGCCAGTTCGGCTCCTGTAATGAGCCTGTTCCATCCTGCTCACACACACACACACACACACACTCACAGTTTGGTATTTCTTTTATTGTAGGGGGTTCCCAAGCCTTATCTTAATCTCAGCAAAAAAATTATCTTATTGGTTCTTCTGCTTTCACTAATGAAAGCTGGGTTAACTAATGAACTACTCAGTATGCAGATGTTTTGGCGCTCCTGCTCAGATGACATTTTTCATATAGAATGTGGCCTGTGCACAAGGTATGGCGCATTTAATGTGAGAATGTTTAGGATAATGTAAAATGTCCTTTTTTGTATTAGCTGTCCAGGTTTAATTATCTAGAGAAGAGTGCTGTTTTGTTCAGTTTTTAGTGTTCCACTTGTCGCACTGCTTTCCTCTGCTGAACTGAAAACTAAATAAAACAAAAATTAACCCCCTCCCCCCACACCTGTTCATTTGACAAAATGAAATAGCTTGCCACCACCCTACCTCCTCTTATTTTGACAGACTGAAATCACTTGCCAGCCCCCCAAGACTATCCCTAAAACGCTCACCACACCAGGATGCCCCCTCCCACCCTCGGTCAATAAAACAAAATCGTGAACCCACTGCCAAACCAGACCTCTTGAGCTACAGGAGCTGTGTTTGGGTTTTTTCATTAGTATTGAACTATAAATAATGGAGCTAGCCCCTCACTTTGCCAAAAAACAAGACAAAATACCCTGACAATGCTGCTCATTTCTAATTTCTACCCCAACAGGTTTTTAATACTATGTTGGCGCTAAGCTAATGCTGGTGGACATGAACATTGTTTGGCCATTCTACATTAAACATAGACATTTACAGCTTGTAAAAGATATCCATATATTTTACCTTGTATGTTGCAGTTTTACGGTGACTTAGTAAAGAGCCCTTGCGTAGAACTGCCTCCTTACTTTCATTTCTAACAATTGACAGAAACCTGATTAGACCACGACTCTTATTCAGTAACTGATGTATAAAGAACTTCTATAATGTCTAAAGTGACATTTGTTTTTCATGAAATTGGTCCCTCCTGTTTGAAGTGAAAATGTGATTGGTTGATTCTATTGTCACTTCTTAATTATGTTGGTAGTTAGTTTAACAGGTGTGGCCTTCTGTCCAGCTCCTGAAGGCCTAACCAATGGGAGATCTTACTTGGCTGAATCTGACTAGATACCCAGAAGAAAAAAATCGTTACTGGTTCGTGTTTGTGGGTGGTATTAACTCTATATTTCCAACTAATACTTATCGGTGAAATGAGTGTTACTACAATACATTCGGAGTCTATAAACAAGTATGGTGATTCTATTAAATATAAATGAACAAAACATTTACACGCTTTTGAAATTCCTGGAAGTCTAGAAAGCCATGAAGGTGCCGCTCTGCTTATCATGGTGTAGTGAAATCCAGATCAGGGAAGAATAGCACACTTGTTCCTAATGCTATTCTGAGAGGGCTTGGATCCCTGCGAAGAGCCAAATACACACGCACACACACACACACACACACACACACACACACACACACACACACACACACACACACACTGGATATGTCTGGATATACTTTGTTCCTCCCTGCTGAGTCACTCTTGTGAAGTCATTCCGGAAGTCAGAGCTTCTTTCTGCCTTTTCGTGAGCTGCTGGTGTAAAGTTCAAGACGTTTGGACCATATATGGGAAAACCTTCAACATCCATGTTCTCACACAGGTCTCATTGCTTCGGGAGGCGAAGTTATTGTGCCACTCAAATGGAATGGAATTCTACTGCATTGTTTTTCTAACCTTTACACTGCAGAAATTCCCAAAGGCAGACCCCTCCCATCTTACCCTTTTCTGTTTTTCGTCTTCAGGAAAAACTTCAGTCATTACGTGGAATAACATAATACATCTCCTATCAATTGGGCCATTAGAGAAGAAGTTAGAAAAATTAGGCAGAGGAAGATGTTGGGCACGCCAGAGTAGAGTCTGATTGCCCAGAAGTAGCTTTGACTAATCCAATGAACCAAATGATGGTGTTTGGAAACGAGTGTTGTACTCAGACTGACCTCCCAGCCAGTGGAGTTGGGACAGAGTGGCCCCTGAGATTCTTACTGTTTATTACATGCCCTGATTGGGTTAGACCACTTTTTCACTGATAAATGAAAAAAATAAAATTTTTCCTATAACTCCAAATGTAATCAATCAGTCAAGACGAATTGGTGTCCAAAAATTGTTTTACATTAACGGCATTTGGCAGACATATCCAGAGCAACTTACTATCATTAGTTACAGGGACAGCCCCCCTGGAGCAACTGAGGGTTAAGTGTTTTGCTCAAGGACACAATTGTAGAAAGTGGGGGTTTGAACATGCAACTTTGTGGTCATCGGGTTCACAGGCAAGTGTTTTACCCACTAGGCTACTACCACCAACTACTACCACCTATTAGTTTTGTACCATATCTAATAGTGGTAACAAACTCTGGAAGCTCATGTCTACAGAATCAGAATCAGAAACAGTTAACACTATGTAAACTGTGTGCCTATATCATCATACACTTACCTCTAACCACACTGAGATAATCTCTGTGTGCATAACACTGGATGACATTTTGTGTTATAAATGGACTTTACGGAATTTCCCCTAACCCAAATCAGAATCGAAAAACTTTATCGATCCTGGAGGAAATTGCTTATGCAGCGACTGCACAGACACACAGAGACACATGACAAGAACAATATAAAATATAAAGTCAAGATAGAACTCTCCAGAAAATACTCTGAGAAGTAAATGCTGTGGTCAGTAAGAGAGATGGATATAAATAATATAGATAAATGACTGCTTATTAACACAAATAGTGGTTTGGAGTTGTTCTCTATACCATTATACCATTATAGTCCATTATTGCACATAATAGTGGCATAAGTAGTGAAATGTAGTCAATCAACCATCGTTTTGTGAATGAAAGCTCCAGTGCAAAACTAAAGAAGAAGCTTGCCTCCACAAAACATTTGGGTTGGGGTAAATTACGTTAATCCCAGCAAATTTGAGCCATCTACTAGACGTACAGATTGTGTTTATATTGCGTCAGCTGGTCTAGGACCACATCTGTTATCAGGTTCAGTATCTGGACGTCTGACTACAATCCTTCTTGGACGTTGATATTCAGTTCAATATGTGAACGTCCAGCTCTGAGAATTTTATTGACGTCTGTGGACATTTGTGGGCGTCTGTGGACATGCAAGACAGATACAGGGAATTGGCAAATGTGTCAAAGTCAGTTGCAGGTCGGTTGCCTGTTGTTGCATAACGTTCCTATTGCTGTCATAGTGTCCTCTCCAAATATTTATTTTAAAAAATTACAAATAGTTACAAATGTGTCTTCATAAAAACTTTAATTATGGCTCCTAATGGGGTGTCTTTTTCACATGTGAAAAAGACACTTAAAATATGTCTTTTAGATGTGACTTTGGTCAATGGAATGTAGCCAATAAGTAGTCGGACCTTAAATCCATGAAACCACAATCAGTCATTTAAGACATTTAAATGTGCACTTATGTGGTTCATGATATACAAGCACACTATAACATGCTGCGCAGATAGAAATGTTTTTGTCTATCCATTTTTATAAAATAACAGTGTGTGTATATTGGCTTCAACCAGCGCTGGTGGCAGGAGGTGGCACTCTCCGTGAGTCAGTGGTGTTATGGGACCCCTGTGTTTACACAGATAAATAAGGCACGGCCTTATTTCTGGAACAGCTCAACGAAGTCTCTGGACGTCTCTGTATCACACTGTTCTCCCACAAGTATGTCTCTCTCTCTCTCTCTCTCTCTCTCTCTCTCTCTCTCTCTCTCTCTCTCTATCTCTCTTTGTGGAAACAAGGGAAGCAGGCAAAGAGGGAGTGCTGAACCCTGACTCCGCCATTCATTTCCTCCATTTCCCCAGAGACGAAACTAAAACGGTCCTTCACACAAATATGGCCCTGAGTTTTTAGGGTTTTTTTGTCTTTGTTTTCTTCCTTTCTTCTTAGGTCTTTGAGAAAGACGACTAGTCCAGCAGTGGAAAAAAAGTGTGTGTTGGCCAGCAAGGTTGAACAATACTAAATGTGGACCTTGCATTGGCCTGTCTAAATAACAACCACCAATAATTAGCGAGCCTCTATAATTTGCAGCGTGGAACAACTCTAAATCTATATCATGTTTCAGCTCGACACAACAATGCTGTTTTAACCATAAATAATTAGCTAGCCTCTATAAATTAGCAACACTGAACAATGCTAAATCTGTATTTTGCTTGAGACTTGACTCAGTGATTGTGACATTTCAACCACAATTAACTAGCCTCTTTAAATTAGCAACAATAAACAATGCTAAATCTTGTTTCAACTTGACATAATAATGCAAATATTTCTACCACAAATAATTAGTTAGGCTTTGTAAATTAGCAACACTGAGCAGTGCTAAATCTGTGTTTTGTTTCAATTTGCCTTAATAATACTAATGTTTCAACCACAAATAATTTGCTGGGCTCTATAAATTAGCAACACAGAACAATGCTGAATCATTCTCTAGCCTCTTTCTTTAACTGCCACACTGGCCGCCCTTCCCATGGCGATCATGAATGAACAAAGTCAGATTGTGTGCGGTGGTGCGTCTCGGCTCCATCCAGGAGCACTGACTTGTTCCCGATCAGCAGGAGTCGTCCGTTTTCTCCCCTGTGACCAAGGCCTCCACAAAGCGTCAGTGTTGGAGAGCGCCGCCGGGCCACTTGGAGTGAGTTTAGCGCGAGTGTGTGAACCGGCTCATTGTCGTTTCAGGAGACGGGATGTAGCTGGTTAACAAATGTGGCCTTGTTCCAGCAGCCTGGGCCTCAGCCTCTGCTTCTGGCTTTCAGGTATTTTGGGTGGAGACGTTTGGACCATATATGGGAATGTTTTCTGATGTTTCCAGATGTTTATTTTCCTACATGGGTCTTGCTTCATTGGGATACGAAAGATTGTGTCACTAATATGAACGGAATTTAACAGCATCGTTTTCTTAACCTTTGAATTTCTGGAATTCCCAAAGACTTACCCTTCCCACCATGTGGTTGCTCCAGAAGGATGGTTTGCTACAGTATAAACATAAGATCGAGTAAGCTGCTGACTCACTGAAGAAGCAGTTAGTCAGAAAGAAGAGGACTTGGAAAGGTTGCCAAAGCGGCGATGACTAATCGGACTCTTTACACTATTTAAGACCTGTGCAGAACTCAGAATAATCCTGGTTAGCTCTATTCCCTTGCTGAGGATGAGATTGCTGATACAGATCTTGAAGAATGGCCATATAAAAAGCAATTATTACGCGGCGGCCAAGGGGGCACCTGTGCAATCTAAAGGCAAAAGGAAATTGGCTTAATCCTCCCCTTGGGGTCTGTCTGTACATTTTAGGGAGAATGGTGTTGGCCTTGGGTGCCTGAACGCCCCCATGCTGAAGAGCATTAGAATTCTTTCTCACAGTGTGAGGGCTGCTGTGAGATCAGTGACTTCTTTATATCAAAGTAAGACATTCCTCTATGAACTCAACTCAACTCACTGATCCCAGACCAGAGCAGTTATTCTCTGACGTGGTTTCTGGTACTTCTCTTTCCCTCTCTGGTTCAGATTAACACTTAATTCCAAGTTTCTGCAGTCTGAACAGCAAAAAACTTTAAAATAGAAATTTTATAACTGGATTCAAGCCACATTTGCTGGTGGTTTCAAATCTGCTTCAAGGGTTTCTGATACAAATTCTGATTCAAATTTAGTGGGCTGAATAGTGCGTGAGGAACTCAACAACTTGGAATCTGTGGCTGAAAGGAGAACTTCAGTCCATCATAGATGATGCTGGTCACCCACTCCACAATGCTGTGGTTGAATAGAGAAGTTATTTTAGCCACAGACTCACCAGCATAAAGTGCACCACTGAACGCCACAGAAAATCCTTCCCCCTTACTCTTATCAAAGTCTATAACTCCTCACCTATCACACACCCACTCCCCTGTCACACACCCACCCTTCAGACTCTATAACTCCGCCCTCTATCACACACCCACCCATCAGACTCTGTAATCCCTCTCATCACACACACCCGCCGCTCAGACTCTATAACTCCTCCCCCTGTCACACACCCACCCATCAGACTCTATAACTCCTCCCCATCACACACACACCC
>JBBPCZ010143181.1:0-19994 GCA_037974445.1 Brycinus macrolepidotus | reverse complement strand
TGAAAAACAGTAATTGACCCGAAATTCGAATATGGTGATAAAATGTACCGAAATCGCACCCATTTCATGTCATTTTTCGTTTTCCGATGTTGGTTTCAGAGTCGAAAATCCAATGAACGCAAGGTACACGGACCCAGGTTGAAGAGCCAACTGGCCCGTTTAGTTTCCACTATTAACCGTAGTGGAGCGGTTAGAGTCCATAGTCCACAATCGGAAACAAGGAGGATAGCTGTGCGCTGGAGATGTTTCCAGCCAGTGAGGTGTAATGTCCGTAGCTCACAAGCTCTCCCACTGCCACTAGGAGAGCAGCCCTGAATAGGTAGCACACGCTGTCCTTGTGAGGGCCTGCTGACTAAGCGGAGACACACAGGCTTGACAAACAGTGACTAAAGTGAAGCACATAGCTTTTAGCAGCCCACACTGATGTGGCTCGAGAGGGAGGGTTTCCCTTACTGCCACTAGGGAAACAGTCCTTGGTAGAAAGCACTCCCGAGATCTCTGTGGGCTTCAGCTGACTGAAACAAACACAGACATGAGCATAGCACAACACAAGCTATACAAACCCCACACTTTACAGAGTTGGATATGGGTGATCATGCACTGAATCTCTGGACCAGCGTGGCTTTAAGGAGGCATAGACACGTAGACAGCCAATCACTCCACAAAGACAATAACCTCATAAACAAGGAGTTCTTAGCATAAATGACACACAGATGGACTCGTCTCCCCGATGCCTAGCAACCACCTAATGAGCTAAAGGCTAACAGCTGGACTGCTAAGCACGTGGAGACCACACACACACAACAACACATGACGTCTGTACTTTGCGTCCAGGGCGCCTCCGTTAGTACTCGGCAGAGGAAGTCCTTTGGGGGCGTGGCCGAGACGGACCAGATGTGACAGAAATATATAAATTTACATATATGTTTGCATATATTGAAAATAAATATAATGAAAAATGTATTTTCAATATATAAATGTATTTTTAGAAATATACTACAATATACCAAAGCGGCAATTTTTTGTATAGTTGAAATATATTTAAAATATATTGGTGTTTGGTCAATATATTTTGGTCAATATATTAGTCCATGTATTTTTTATGTAGTTGGATTAATATATTTAACCTAGTGAAAATATATTGTCTATAATATATATTGTATTATATAAATTTTTTGTATGGGATCATCAGTGTTGGGATAAACATGATCAATCTCGACATCAGAAACATAATCCTTATCAAATACATTCTTATCAATCTAACAATGTCCAACAGCTACTGGGAACAACGTTGCTCTCACTGTGGTTAAACAGTGACCGTAGCAAATCTGGCACCCTGAACTACCACAGCACCCTCTACAAGACACTTAGAAGAACACCGTTGTAAACTTTTTCAGTTATACAAAATCCAAAAACATTACTCTTGCAAGGGTAAAAGCTGATCTGTTGTTCCACAGCCAGTACGGTTTCAGCATTGTTTTTCCTGAATCTGAAGTTGGACTATCGGTTGGAATCTCTTTTTCAGCACACTGAAGTAAACTTGCAGTCTGAATGAGGCCCTGTCTACCCCTCTGGAGTTGCCTGATGGTTTACCACAACTTCTCCATGGCCTATAACAAGCAGGTGCACCAAAGGCATCAAAGTCTACAACATTATGCTTTTCATCTTTTTTATTTAACCCGGGCCAAAATAATTTGTCCACACCACCACCCCCCCTTTCGGGGACAAAATCTGTTTTTATTCTTTTTTTTCCATGTAACCTGATTCAATCTGTCTTTAGAACTAGTTCAGACTGGTATCACAATTAAAATATGTTCAGTTGTGCAACCTTACTTAACACAATAATTAGTGTCATACTAATCATCATCTTCATATCATCATCATCATTATTGTCTGGATAATCATCACCATCATCAGTGTCAGGATTAACATGATCAATATCTTTTTAATTCATCTCGACATCAGCAATATGATCCTAATCAAATACATTATTACCATTCTAACAACATCCAACAGCCACTGGTAAAGACTTTGCTCTCACTGTGGTTAAACAGTGACTGAATGGCTCGCTGTACCAAACCTGGCACCCTGAACTACCTGACAACACTGTTGTAAGCCTTCTCAGTTACATGAAACCCATGTAGACAACTTTAGCAATCCTCCATAATCTCAACATTCCTCTTGCAAGGGTGAGTAAGATTCTCCATGGACTATACACTTAATTTCTAACTTTGCATTCTTCAGCATAATTAGCAGCTGCACCAAAAGCTTCAAGGTCCACAACATTATGCTTTTCATTTTTTTTATTTATCCCGGGCCAAAATAATTTGGCCACACCACCACCACCCCTTTCGGGGACAAATTCTGTTTCTATTCTTTTTTCATGTAGCTTGATTCAATCTGTCTTCAGAACCAGTTTAGACTAGCATCACAATAATTAAAATATGTTTAGTTGTGCAGCCATACTTAACAAAATAATTAGTGTCACTATTATTATTAGGAGTTTGACCTGAATCTCTGCCATCAGCCCATGAAGGTGTTTTTATTTGGACTAGGAGCAGGAGTGAGCAATTTCTCAGGTCTTGGCCTCAGATAAAAAATAAGGCATCTTGTTCTGACCTGGCAAGACCTCGAATTCCTTGAGTTAATGAACAAGGCTCTAAAGCCCCTTGTGGAATTCACTGATGCTCTATCAGGTGAGGACTGTCACAGTGGCCTACGTGAAGCCTGTGCTTAATCTCTTCCACTCTACCATCTTGGCAGATTAAGAGGATGACACCCCGTTGACCCAGTCCATTAAAACCTCCATTATGGATTACGTGAGGAAGAAATTTGATGACCTGCCACAGACACTCCGCTGGACATGGCATCGCTAGTGGATCCCAGGTTCAAAATATTGTAGCGAGCGGCAAGGTAGGACTCGAGACATCGATGCACGGATGGAGAGAGCCCAGCAAGCAAAGGACTGGGGAACCGAGCATTGTGCCTTCCGCGAATGACTTGATGGCGCTAGTATCGCCCAGAGACCAGTACGCCACCCCGCGGAAGAATACAGCAACCCTGCGGTGGGCCGGGCCAGAGATGACGGCGGGGAAATGGCACCCACCCAGCCAGGACCCCAAGTGGCCGTCAAACTGCCACGCTTTGATGGAAAGGCGCCGTTAGAGCCATACCTGGCGCAGATCAAGCTGGCGGCATGGCACAACCAATAGGACCAGAGTGAGGCAGCGGTCCACCTCTCCCTGGGGTCCTGGGGTTGATCGGCCGCTCAGCGAAAGCCAGGATTCCGGACAGCTGATGGCAGTGCTACGACAGAGGTTCAGCCGGCGGGAAAACGAAGTGACAGCGAGGGATGAGCGGTGCGGCTTTGGCTAAATCTGAAAAAGTGTGCGCTGTTTTAAAGGGAGACACGGAGCTTCCTGGGGTTAGCCTCGTACTGTCGGCGGTTCGTGACGGAACTTTGCGACGCTCGCGCAGCTGTAACATCGGCGGTGGTCCGCCGAGTGTGAGGCTGCATATGAGCAGCTGCGAGGGTCATTGGGGAAGGTGCCGGTGCTTATGAGCCTGGACACAACGAAGCCGTTTATCGTAAACATGGACGCGAGTGATGTTGGCATCGGCGCTGTACTATCGCAGGCTACAGAGATGGGGGAACGCGTAGTGGCATACTACAGTTGAGCGCTGAGGCGGCCCGAGCGAAATTATTGTGTGACGTGGCGGGAGGTATTAGCTGTGGTCCAGAGTCTCCGTCACTTCCGCCTGTACCAGTCCGGACAAAAGTTCCACCAACGGACCGACTATGCATCCCTGATGTGGCTGCTGAGCTTTCGAGACCCGGAGGGGCAGCTCGGACGGTGGTTAGAGTCGTTGCAGCAATATGACTTTGCAGCATCGGCCGGGTCGACAGCACTGCAACGCTGATGCACTGTTGCGCCACCCTTGTATGGCGGAGCGTCATTACTGCCGACGCGCGGAGGAGAAGGAGCAGGGGGCTGTGCAGATCGCGTCCGTCACGAGGGACGCCGTGCCGGGGGTGGACTTGCCACGGTTGCAAAAGGAGCAGAAGCACGACCCCACTCAAAGCCAAGTTCAGCGGTGGGCGGAACAGGCGTGCTGCTCTGCATGGGACGAGATATCTGCAGCGGATCCAGACTTTAAAGCATACCGCTCACAGTAGGGGACACTGGAGTTGCGACAAGGGCTGTGTTACCGCCGATGGCGACACCCCGGCGGAAAGCATGAGCTGTCGCAATTGCTGGTGCCCCGTGCACTACAAGGGGAAATCCTAAGAGCGGTGCACGCTGCGTTGAGGGTCGGTCACTTCAGGGTGGCGAAAATGCTGTTGAGGCTCCGGAGTCGGTTTTATTGGCCGGGGTGCAGGACGGGGTGAACGGATTACTGAGCGGGGAACAGGACTTGGGGGAAAGGGGAGCTAATGGTGAAGGCTCTATTTCTGCCCCGGAACAAACACCACGACCACACCGAAGACGCCAGGTGCCGCCTCGCTTGAGAGACTTTGTTGTGGACACGTGGGGTGGCCGAGGATGGCTATGTAGCAAGGATGGCTATGTAGCGAGTGGCAAGGTAGGACTCATGCTCCCATGAGGAAATGTGGGGGGAGTAATTTGCATGTTTGTGTGTATAGTTGGGTAGGCCTGATTACTGTTCACCTTAGTGCAGGTTGGTAGCTGCTGGAGTGGGGTGGATGGGTGGTGGTTTGTTAGTGGGGCGCTGTGGAGTGATACTGGTTGGTGACTGTGATTGCCTTGTATGCTCTGCACTCAAAAGTCTTTTCTATGCTTCGGTTGAAGTGAAATAAAAGGCTTTGCTTTACCCAAGTGTGTTGTCGTGTTCGTCTCTGTCACACTCGCCACAATATCATACATTTCTGTAGAAAAGGTGGATGAAATCAAGTGTAGAGTTTTACTGGAGATGGAGGCAGAGATATCTGACCAGGGCACAGTGGCCTCAGCTGCTTCACAGCCTGATAAAGCATCAACAGTACCACAGCTAGAACCACCAAAAAGAAAACCCTTGGAAGTTTCTTCAAAATGGAAACAACATCCCCCGTCATTGCCACACAACCACTCAGAGAGCAAATGAAAACAGACTTGTCTGTCTATTTGCAGTCTGTTTGTGCTGACAGGGAATCAAATCCCCTGGAGTGGTGGAAGGACCATGAGGAAATGTTCCAGATTCTGAAGAATTTGGCAAAGAAGTATCTGTGTGTGCCCGCAACCAGTTCCCCATCAGAAAAGGTATTTGGTACCAGAGGGAATGTAGTTAAATTCTGCCGAGGATCACTGAAGCCAGAAGCTGTTGACAGGCTTGTGTTTTTGGTACAAAACCTCAAGAGAACTGATTGCTTTTCACAGCTACAAAATTGCAATTTCCCAGTTTAAATGAAAGAGTTTGATATGTTGAACTTTGGTTTAAAATAAAGAGTTTGCCATGTTAAACTTTGATTAAAATAAAGCATTTACAATATAAAACTTTGCTTAAATTCATTATATTGATGTTATTTTATGCAATAAAGGGCCAAATTTAGCATTTATACAGTGTTTTGGAGGAAGTTTCAAGGTATTGAGATATAAATTGTGTGTCGTGATATAGCTTAAAACTATTGTGATAATATTGTTTAGGCCATATCGCCCAGCCCTAACCACCATCCCGTCTGCTACTTCATATGCACTGTACCTGACCTTCACGCAACACTGAAGAGACGTGTCAATAATGACAACCCAACAACATTCGAAGCCTTCAGCTTTTCAGAGTAAATCTATTTTTACCACAACTTCTTTGAGGCCAACCACAACTTCTCCATGGACTATACACTAAATTTATAACTTTACAGTCTTCACCATAATTAGCAGCTGCACTAAAACCTTCAAAGTCTACAACATTATTATTTTCATCTTTTTAATTAGCCCGGGCCGGATGCATTTGGCCACACCACCACCCCCCCTTTCGGGGACAAAATCTGTTTCTATTCTTTTTTCATATAGCTTGATTCAATCTGTCTTCAGAACCAGTTCAGACTAGCATCACAATAATTAAAATATGTTTAGTTGTGCAGCCATACTTAACTAAATAATTAGTGTCACTATTGTTATTAGGAATTTGACCTGAATCTCTGCTATCAGCCCATGAAGGTGTTTTTAGTTTGGACTAGGAGCAGGAGCGAGCAATTTCACAGGTCTTGGCCTCAGATTAAAAAATTAAGGCATCTTGTTCTGACCTGGCAAGACCTCGAAGTCCTTGAGTCAATGAACAAGGCTCTAAGAACCCTTGTGGAATTCACTGATGCTCTATCAGGTGAAGACTATGTCACAGTGTCCTACGTGAAGTCTGTGCTTAAACTCTTCCACTCTACCATCTTGGCAGTTTAAGAGGATGACACTCCATTGACCTCGTCCATTAAAACCTCCATTATGGATTACGTGAGGAAGAAATTTGATGACCTGCCACAGACACTCCGCTGGACATAGCATCGCTAGTGGATCCCAGGTTCAAAATATTGTAGCGAGCGGCAAGGTTGGACTCGAGACATTGATGCACGGATGTAGAGAGCCCAGCAAGCATTGGACTGGGGAACCGAGCATTGTGCCTTCCGCGAATGACCTGATGGCGCTAGTATCGCCCGGAGACCAGTACGCCACCCCGCGGAAGAATACAGCAACCCTGCGGTGGGCCGGGCCAGAGATGACGGCGGGGAAATGGCACCCACCCAGCCAGAACCCCGAGTGGCCGTCAAACTGCCGCGCTTCGATGGAAAGGCGCCGTTAGAGCCATACCTGGCGCAGATCAAGCTGGTGGCATGGCACAACCAATGGGACCAGAGTGAGGCAGCGGTCCACCTCTCCCTGGTCCTGGAAGGCGAGGCGTTTCAGGTCCTGGGGTCGATCGGCCGCTCAGCGAAAGCCGGGATTTCGAACAGCTGGTGGCGGTGCTACGACAGAGGTTCGGCCGGTGGGAAAACGAAGTGACGGCGAGGGATGAGCGGTGCGGCTGTGGCTAAATCTGAAAAAGTGTCCGCTGTTTTAAAGGGAGACGCGGAGATTCCTGGTGTTAGCCTCGTACTATCGGCGGTTCGTGCAGGACTTTGCGCAGCTGTTACATCGTCTGACCGAAAAAGGGGGGGTTTTCCGGTGGTCCGCCGAGTGTGAGGCTGCATTTGGGCAGCTGTGAGGGTCACTGGGGAAGGCGCCGGTGCTTATGAGCCCGGATCCAACGAAGCCGTTTATCGTTGACACGGACACGAGTGATGTTGGCATCGGCGCTGTACTATCGCAGGCTACGGAGATTGGGGAAAGCGTAGTGGCATACTACAGTCGAGCGCTGAGGCGGCCTGAGCGAAATTATTGTGTGACGCGGCCCGAGCGAAATTATTGTGTGATACGACTTTGCAGCATCGGCCGGGTCGACAGCACTGCAATGCTGATGCACTGTTGCGCCGCCCTTGTATGGCGGAGTGTCATTACTGCCGACACGCGGAGGAGAAGGAGCACGGGGCTGTGCAGATCGCGTCCGTCACGAGGGATGCCGTGCCGGGGATGGACTTGCCACGGTTGCAAAAGGAGCAGGAGCACAACCCCACTCTAAGCCAAGTTCAGCGGTGGGCGGAACAGGCGTGCTGCTCTGCATGGGACGAGATATCTGCAGCAGATCCGGACTTTAAAGCGTACCGCTCACAGTAGGGGACACTGGAGTTGCAACAAGGGCTGTGTTTCCGCCGATGGCGACACCCCGGCGGACAGTATGAGCTGTCGCAATTGCTGGTGCCCCGTGCACTACAAGGGGACATCCTAAGGGCGGTGCACTTCAGGGTGGCGAAAATGCTGTTGAGGCTCCGGAGTCGGTTTTATTGGCCGGGGTGCAGGAGGGGTTGAACGGATTACTGAGCGGGGAACAGGACTTGGGGGAAAGGGGAGCGAGTGGTGAGGGCTCTATTTCTGCCCCGGAACAAACACCACGACCACACCGAAGACGCCAGTTGCCTCCTCGCTTGAGAGACTTTGTTGTGGACACGTGGGGTGGCCGTGGATGGCGAAACCCGTCGGAGGGGGCTATGTAGCGAGCGGCAAGGTAGGACTCATGCTCCCATGAGGAAATGCAGGGGGACTAATTTGCATGTTTGTGTGTATAGTTGGGTAGGCCTGATTACCATTCACCCTCGTGGAGTTTGGTAGCTGCTGGAGTGGGGTGGATGGGTGGTGGTGTGTTAGTGGGGCGCTGTAGAGTGATACTGGTTGGTGACAGTGATTGCGTTGTATGCTCTGCACTCAAATGTCTTTTCTATGGTTCGCTTGAGGCAAAATAAAAGGTTTTGCTTTACCCAATTGTGTTGTCATGTTCGTCTCTCTCACGCTCGCCACATTGGTGTCAGAAGTGGGATGGAACAATTAGAGAGAGACATCGACACATTGATGGAGAGAGCCCAGCAAGCACTGAACTGGGGAACCGAGCATTTTGCCTTCCCTGGACGACCTGATGGTGCTAGTATCGCCTGGAGATCAGTACCACCCTGCGGAGGAATACAGCACCCCTGCAGCGGGCTGGGCCAGAGATGACGGTGGGGGAACGGCACCCACCCAGCCAGGACCCCGAGTAGCCGTCAAACTGCTGCGCTTCAATGGGAAGGCGCCATTAGAGCCATAACTGGCGCAGATCGAGCTGGCGGCATAGCACAACCAATGGGACCAGAATGAGGCAGAGGTTCGGCCGGCAGGAAAGCGAAGAGATGGCGAGCGATGAGCTGGGTGATCAACGGCAAAGGACCGGCGAGACATGGGGCACGCTCGCCGGAGACCTGCAGAACTTCACTCACTGAGGATATCCGCAGTTCGCGCTGGCGGCGCAAGAGGAGCTGGCGCTGCACGCCTTTCTCCATGCTCTCTCGCCATCATTTCAGCATCGCATAGATACTGGGGACGCTAGTCCGGTGCGTTTGCACCCACATTGCTTGTCGTTGGCTAAGCGACAGGCGGCGGAACAGAAAATTGAGCAGATGGCAGCGGCAGGGATAACTTAACCATCTGATAGTCCCTGGGCAGCGCCGGCGTTCCTGGTAAGAAAAAAAGACAATAGCTGGCGCTTCTGTGTGGATTATCGGCGTCTGAACGCCGTGACAAGAAAAGACTCGTATCCACTCCCCCGCGTCGACGGCGTGCTGGATTATATTGCCAGTTCGCGTTGGTTCTCCTCCTTGGATTTGGGGAGTGGGTACTGACAGGTAGAGTTAGCCGAGAATGCTAAACCGAAAATGGCATTTACTATCAGGTGAGGGTTATGGAACTTCCAGGTTATGCCGTTTGGTCTTTGTAACAGTCCGGCCACTTTTGAATGGCTCATGGAACGCGTGCTGAACCGGGTGCCCGTGCACGCGCCGACGTTCGAGGGTGCGGTCCAAAACTTAGAAGAAGTGTTTGGGGCCATTCGAGCGGCGGGTCTGCGGCTAAATCTGAAAAAGTGCGCACTGTTTCAAAGGGAGGTCATCTTTTTGGGACATGTGGTTAGCGGTGATGGGGAAGCCACCGATCCGGCAAAGGTTGAGGCGGTGCGGGACTGGCCAACTCCGCGCAATACTAAAGAGGCGCAGAGCTTCCTGGGGTTAGCCTTGTACTATTGGCGCTTCGTGCAGGACTTTGCAACAGTCGCACAGCCATTACATTGGCTGACCGAAAAAGGGGGGCCTTCCGGTGGTCCGCTGAGTGTGAGGTCACGTTCGAGCAGCTGCGAGGGCCTTAGGGAAGGCGCTGGTGCTTATGAGCCCGGACCCAACAAAGCTGTTTATCGTAGACATGGATGTGAGTGATGTTGGCATCGGCACTGTACTATCGCAGGCTATGGAGATGGGGGAACGCATAGTGGCATACTACAGTCGAGCACTGAGGCGGCCCGAGTGAAATTAGTGTGTGACGCGGCGGGAGCTATTAGCTGTGGTCCAGAGTCTCCGTCACTTCCGCCCGTACCTATGCGGACAAAAGTTCCATCTACGGACCAACCACGCATCCCTGAAGTGGCTTCTGAGCTTTTGAAACCCGGAGGGGCAGCTCGCGCAGTGGTTAGAGTCGTTGCAGGAATACGACTTTGACGTGCAGCATCGGCCAGGTCGACAGATGGGGGGCTGTGCAGATCGCGTCCATCATGAGGGACGCCGTGCCGGGGGTGGACTTACCACGGTTGCAAAAGGAGCAGGAGCACGACCATACTCTAAGCCAAGTTCGGCAGTGGGTGGAACAGGCGTGCTGCCCTGCGTGGGACGAGATATCTGCAGCGGATCTGGACTTTAAAGTGTACAGTCAAAGTGGGGGACACTGGAGTTGCGACAAGGGCTGTGTTACCGCCGATGGCGACACCCTGACGGACAGCGTGAGCTGTGGCAATTGCTGGTGCCCTTTGCACTACAAGGGGACATCCTAAGGGCACCGCTAAAAAAGGGCCGAGCGGTTAGTCGCGGGCTCTAATGCAGCGCTATGTGGTGGAGGCCCCCATGGAGCGAGTAGGGGTGGACATTTTAGGCCCGTTTCCGCAGACGGACTTGGGGAATTGTTATGTCCTGGTCACGATGGATTATTTTACAAAGTGGCCAGACGCATACTCTGTGGTGGACCAGAGTGCGACCACGAAGGCAGACAAGCTGGTCGAGGAGTTCTTTTGCCGGTTTGGGGCTCCAGAAGAGATGCACAGCGACCAGGCCCGGAACTTCGAGACACAAGTTTTCCTTTGCCAACTGCAGGCACGGCTGAGGCTGGTGCACGAAATAGCGAGGGAGCACCAGGATGCGGCCACGACGTGTCAGAAACGAGCCTATAACGTGTGCAGCCGGGGAAAGGGTTTCGCACCCCGGGACCTGGTCTGAGTTTACTGCCCCTCCCAGAAAAAGGGGCGGAATCCAAAGCTACAAAGCCACTGGAAGGGGCCGGGAGAAGTACTGGAGTGGCTGGGTGAAATGGTGTACCGTGTGCACCTGAGGGGGCGTCGCAAAGCGATCGCGTTGCACCGGGATCGGTTGGCGGCCTACTGGCCGCAGGTCAGCACGAACGACAGTGATGGGGTTGAAATAGACCGTGAGGGGGTGAATGGATTACCGAACAGGGAACAGGACTTGGGGGAAAGGGGACAGAGTGGTGAAGGCTTTATTTCTGCCCCAGAACAAAAAACCACTACCTCCCCAAAGATGCCAGTTGACACCTTGCTTGAGAGACTTTGTTGTGGACATGTGGGGTGGCTGAGGACGGCGAAACCCGTCGGAGGGGGCTATGTAGCGAGTGGCAAGGTAGGACTCATGCTCCCATGAGGAAATGCGGGGGGAGTAATTTGCATGTTTGTGTGTATAGTTGGGTAGGCCTGGTTACCGTTCACTCTCGTGTAGATTGGTAGCCGCTGGAGTGGGGTGGATGGGTGGTGGTTTTTTAATGGGCCGCTGTGGAGTGATACAGGTTGGTGACGGTGATTGCCTTGTATGCTCTGCACTCAAAAGTCTTTTCTACGCTTCGGTTGAAGCAAAATAAAAGGCTTTGCTTTACCCAAGTGTGTTGTCGTGTTCGTCTCTCTCACACTCGCCACAATATCAAACATTTCTGTAGAAAAGGTGGATGAAATCAAGTGTAGAGTTTTACTGGAGATGGAGGCAGAGATATCTGACCAGGGCACAGTGGCCTCAGCTGCTTCACAGCCTGATAAAGCATCAACAGTACCACAGCTAGAACCACCAAAAAGAAAACCCTTGGAAGTTTCTTCAAAATGGAAACAACATCCCCCGTCATTGCCACACAACCACTCAGAGAGCAAATGAAAACAGACTTGTCTGTCTATTTGCAGTCTGTTTGTGCTGACAGGGAATCAAATCCCCTGGAGTGGGATTTCCATGAGGAAATGTTCCCAAATCTGAAGAATTTGGTAAAGAAGTTTCTGTGTGTGCCTGCAACCAGGTCCCCATCTGAAAGGGTATTTGGTACCAGAGGGAATGTAGTTACATTCCACCGGGCATTACTCAAGCCAGAAGCTGTTGACAGGCTTGTGTTTTTGGTTCAAAACCTCTAGAGAACTGATTGCTTTTCACAGCTACAAAGTTGCAATTTCCCCGTTTAAATGAAATGTTGAACTTTGGTTTAAAATAAAGAGTTTGCCATGTTAAACTTTGATTAAAATAAAGCATTTACAATATAAAACTTTGCTTAAATTCATTATATTGATGTTATTTTATGCAATAAAGGGCCAAATTTAGCATTTATACAGTGTTTTGGAGGAAGTTTCAAGGTATTGAGATATAAATTGTGTGTCGTGATATAGCTCAAAAACTACTGCGATAATATTTTTTAGGCCATATCGCCCAGCCCTAACCACCATCCCGTCTGCTACTCCATATGCACTGTACCTAACCTTCATGCAACACTGAAAAGACGTGTCAATAATGACAGCCCAACAACATTTGAAGCCTTCAGCTTTTCAGAGTAAATCTATTTTTACCACAACTTATTTGAGGCCAACCACAACATCTCCATGGACTATACACTAAATTTATAACTTTACAGTCTTCACCATAATTAGCAGCTGCACTAAAACCTTCAAAGTCTACAACATTATTATTTTCATCTTTTTAATTAGCCCGGGCCGGATGCATTTGGCCACACCACCACCCCCCCTTTCGGGGACAAAATCTGTTTTCATTCTGTTTTCATGCAGCTTGATTCAATCTGTCTTCAGAACCAGTTCAGACTAGCATCACAATAATTAAAATGTTTAGTTGTGCAGCCATACTTAAAAAAATAATTAGTGTCACTATTATTATTAGGAGTTTGACCTGAATCTCTGCTATCAGCCCTTAAAGGTGTTTTTAGTTTGGACTAGGAGCAGGAGCGAGCAATTTCTCAGGTCTTGGCCTCAGATTAAAAAAAATAAGGCATCTTGTTCTGACCTGGCAAGGCCTTGAAGTCCTTGAGTCAAAGAACAAGTCTCTAAGACCCCTTGTGGAATTCACTGATGCTCTATCAGGTGAGGACTATGTCACAGTGTCCTACGTGAAGCCTGTGCTTAATCTCTTCCACTCTACCATCTTGGCAGTTTAAGAGGATGGCACTCCATTGACCCAGTCCATTAAAACCTCCATCATGGATTACGTGAGGAAGAAATTTGATGACCCTGCCACAGACACTCTGCTGGACATGGCATCGCTAGTGGATCCCAGGTTCAAAATGTCATACATTTCTGCAGAAAAGGTGGATGAAATCAAGCGTAGAGCTATACTGGAGATGGAGGCAGAGATATCTGACCAGGGAACAGTGGCCTCAGCTGCTTCACAGCCTGATAAAGCATCAACAGTACCACAGCTAGAACCACAAAAAAGAAAACCCTTGGAAGTTTCTTCAAAATAACAACAATATCCCCTGTCATTGCCACACAAGCACTCAGAGAGCAAATGAAACAGACTTGTCTGTCTACTTGCAATCTGTTTGTGCTGACAGGGAATCAACCCCCTTGGAATAGTGGAAGGACCATGAGGAAATGTTCCCACATTTGAAGAATTTGGCAAAGAAGTTTCTGTGTGTGCCCGCAACCAGTTCCCCATCAGAAAGGGTATTTGGTGCCAGAGGGAATGTAGTTATATTCCACCAGGCATCACTGAAGCCAGAAGCTGTTGACAGGCTTGTGTTTTCGGAACAAAACCTCTAGAGAACTGATTGCTTTTCACAGCTACAAAGTTGCAATTTCCCAGTTTAAATGAAAGAGTTTGATATGTTGAACTTTGGTTTAAAATAAAGAGTTTGCCATGTTAAACTTTGATTAAAATAAAGCATTTACAATATAAAACTTTGCTTAAATTCATTATATTGATGTTATTTTATGCAATAAAGGGCCAAATTTAGCATTTATACAGTGTTTTGGAGGAAGTTTCAAGGTATTGAGATATAAATTTTGTTTCGTGATATAGCTTAAAAACTATTGCGATAATGTTTTTTAGGCCACATTGCCAAACCCTAACCACCATCCCGTCTGCTACTCCATATGCATTGTACCTGACCTCCATGCAACACTGAAGAGACGAGTCAATAATGACAGCCCAACAACATTCGAAGCCTTCAGCTTTTCAGATTAAATCTATTTTTACCACAACGTCTTTGAGGCCAACCACAACTTCTCCATGGACTATACACTAAATTTATAACTTTACAGTCTTCACCATAATTAGCGGCTGCACTAAAAGCTTCAAAGTCTACAACATTATTATTTTCATCTTTTTAATTAGCCCGGGCCGGATGCATTTGGCCACACCACCACCCCCCCTTTCGGGGACAAAATCTGTTTCTATTCTTTTTTCATATAGCTTGATTCAATCTGTCTTCAGAACCAGTTCAGACTAGCATCACAATAATTAAAATGTTTAGTTGTGCAGCCATATTTAACAAAATAATTAGTGACACTATTATTATTAGGAGTTTGACCTGAATCTCTGCTATCAGCCCTTAAAGATGTTTTTAGTTTGGATTAGGAGCAGGAGTGAGCAATTTCTCAGGTCTTGGCCTCAGATTTAAAAAAAAAAACCATCTTGTTCTGACCTGGCAAGGCCTTGAAGTCCTTGAGTCAAAGAACAAGTCTCTAAGACCCCTTGTGGAATTCACTGATGCTCTATCAGGTGAGGACTATGTCACAGTGTCCTACGTGAAGCCTGTGCTTAATCTCTTCCACTCTAACATCTTGGCAGTTTAAGAAGACTGCACTCCATTGACCCAGTCCATTAAAACCTCCATCATGGATTACATGAGGAAGAAATTTGATGACCCTGCCACAGACATTCTGCTGGACATGGCATCGCTAGTGCATCCCTGGTTCAAAATATCATACATTTCTGCAGAAAAGGTGGATGAAATCAAGTGTAGAGCTATACTGGAGATGGAGGCAGAGATATCTGACCAGGGTACAGTGGCCTCAGCTGCTTCACAGCCTGATAAAGCATCAACAGTACCACAGCTAGAACCACCAAAAAGAAAACCCTTGGAAGTTTCTTCAAAATGACAACAATATCCCCTGTCATTGCCACACAAGCACTCAGAGAGCAAATGAAAACAGACTTGTCTGTCTACTTGCAGTGTGTTTGTGCTGACAGGGAATCAAATCCCCTGGAATAGTGGAAGGACCATGAGGAAATGTTCCCAAATTTGAAGAATTTGGCAAAGAAGTTTCTGTGTGTGCCTGCAACCAGTTCCCCATCAGAAAGGGTATTTGGAACCAGAGGGAATGTAGTTATATTCCACCAGGCATCACTGAAGCCAGAAGCTGTTGACAGGCTTGTGTTTTTGGAACAAAACCTCTAGAGAACTGATTGCTTTTCACAGCTACAAAGTTGCAATTTCTCCGTTTAAATGAAAGAGTTTGATATGTTGAACTTTGATTAAAATAAAGCATTTACAATATAAAACTTTGCTTAAATTCATTATATTGATGTTATTTTATGCAATAAAGGGCCAAATTTAGCATTTATACAGTGTTTTGGAGGAAGTTTCAAGGTATTGAGATATAAATTGTGTGTCGTGATATAGCTTAAAAACTATTGCAATAATATTTTTAGGCCATATCACCCAGCCTGTTTTTATTCTGTTGTCATGTAGCTTGATTCAATCTGTCTTCAGAACCAGTTCAGACTAGCATCACAATAATTAAAATATGTTTAGTTGTGCAGCCCTACTTAACACAATAATTAATGTCACTATTATTATTAGGAGTTTGACCTGAACCTCTTCTATCAGCCCATAAAGGTGTTTTTAGTTTGGACAGTAATGTTGTTTCAATAAAATATAATTAAGATCACCATCAGGATCATAATCACCACCTTCTCCAGCAGCAACAGAAACAGAAACATAACCATCAGCAGCAACAGCACCATCATTCTCAGCATTATCATTGTCATAATATAGCAAAAAGTCATCAGCAGCGTCGGCATCATTCTAACAAGTGACCCCTCCTCATCAATGTCAGCATCACACAAAACATTTGGCCCACCCTGAATTCACAGGTAATCCACTCAGGTGAGGTGAAAACAGTTTAAACAAAATGCAGCTAACTCAAGGTAGCTAACTCCACAGCAAGGTCTTACTTAAAAGGTAGTAGACAAATTCAAACAAGTTAAACTTACAAGCTGAAGACAGTTCAAGTAAACCACAAGAGCACAACTGACTGGAAATATTTCAGTGCACGCCTATATATAGTACCTTCTGGATCCGCCCATTAATTCACAGCCAATCAGCTTAGAGCAGGGCCCCCCACTTTTCCTCTCCCAGACTACAGAGACGTAAAGTGGCGTGAACAGCCCCCACCCCCCAACCCCTCAACCCCCAACCCCCAATCCCCAACCCCCAACCCCCAACCCCGAGAAGTAGAGTCCTACGTCCGTCCGTCCGTCCATCCATCCATCCATCCGTCCATCCATCCGTCCATCCATCCGTCCGTCCGTCTCCCCTCCACCACATTACAATGGACAGGAAACACTACAGTGCACACCTATATATATAGTATCTGCTGGCCCCGCCCACTAATTCATAGCCAATCAGCTAAGACCAGCTAAACTTACCAGTTGAAGATGAGTACTTCTACTCTATGTTGCATTTACAATGTTGAGCAGCAGTGACCAACGCTTCGCTCCACTTATTTACTAAAATTAACCTTAAAATAAGCTTTATGTTGGAAATTTGTGAGAAATGTGAGTGGTTTGCTGTGAGACTGTGAGATCTGACGTCAGTGATCTGAGTCTCCGGGCAACGTGTGAGACTTCAGAGGCGTGGAACAAATTGCGTCATAATAGAACATTATTGCATCACAATCACAGAGTTCTGTCAGTTCCTGCTCCGCGGGCTGCAGTTTTCTGGACCTCATGTTTGTCCAGTGATCACTGAAATATCTGCACACAAGGGTTTGCTTTGGTTTGTCATGTCCTGTTTTCAGTAAAAGAACATTTTAAACACCAAACCTAACTGATAAAAACACCACAGCATTTCTAACACTTGGACTCTTCTTCCTAAGAGCTGCATCCGTTCAGATCTGGTGGTAAACTGAGCACACACAAATCTGAAGAGCAGTTTTGGACGGGACTTTACGGGGTTTATAGTAAGCATATTAGTCTGATTGCTAACATGGAGGTTTTGCTTTGCCTGTATCTGAATTTTAACACTGCAATAAAGTGATAATACCAGATGCGAACATTTTTCCCTCCTCACCTTCTCCACGTGTTTGTGCATTTCGGCCAGGATATTAAATTTAGTATTTGGGGCAGGTTGCCAGATCACCACTTAAAATCAAACTGAAATCAGGAAAATACTAAAATAAAAAAATAACAACCGAGAACGTCAGCCTCATTAAGCCAGTCACATATAACCAAAAAATCTAGTGTGATTCCTTTTGTAGAACCGATTCTTTCAAACTTTTCTTTCAAAGAATCAAACGTCCAGTTCAGTCGGTTCACTTTCCAGGAGGAGGGCTGCGAACCAACTCTTTATGAATAAATAACGAAGTAAATCAACAAAACTATAAGCTACAAAAGTAAACAAAAGCAACTCACAGTTCATTTTATTTTATTTTATTTCATTTTATTTTGTGAAACTGTTCAGGCATTTAACCCCGGCCCTTGAACACATGTGAAGGAAGCAGCTTTTAGAAATATTCAGGTAGTTCCTATAACCATCACTGCACACATCACTGGCCGGTATTTAAAGTGCCCATATCCTACATTTCTACTGATTATTTACTGTGCTTTAAGGCTGATATGCACTGTAAAAAATGATAGCCTCATTAAGTTGTTTGAAATTACTTCTGCTCTTTAACTCCACGTGTCTTGCCAAGTTCTGGATTTTGAACTCAAGTTTACAGGTTTTTCACAAGTTAAACTTAAAGTTATAAATTGTGTTGACTAACTTTGAGTTGAATCAAAGTTTATTCTCTAGTTGAGATCACTCATACTTTTAAGGCAGCCGGTGAACTTTCGTTTCTAAGTTTAACCGACCTGTTTTTTTTTTTACAGTGTGTGTAACTTACCTCCATTCTAATCAGTCACCCTCCTTTTTCAAGAAAACAGTCCAAAACCCTGAAATGCTCATTCTAACATCAGCATCAATGGACAGAGCTAAACTGCTGTACACTGAATAGGCAGACACACACCGATGAGCCTTATTATGGCTGAAAAAGTTTATGCTGGCTGTAAAAGAAAACACTCAGAACACATAGGGCATCGCAGTGCTGCGAATCCTTATTTAATGAAGGGAGGATTCTACTAGTGGTGTGCGATACTACAAGAATCGATCCAATACCAAGTAAATACAGGGCCAGTATCGCCGATACCGATACTTTTTAATAAATAAGGTGGAGGCATCGTCAAATTGCTAAATCTGAATGAATTTGCATGACCTTTAAGTGTTTTTGTGATTTTCCTTTGGATTATTAATTAGTTAAAACCCAGGACAGAATCGGGGCAAAGTTATAAGTAGAAAATACTTTAATATCACAATAACAAAAAAAATAGAACAATAACAAAACATTTTTCCTTAAATAAAGAAAGTTCTACGATACAAAAATAAAACAAAATTTCTGTGTACTTTTTCCAGGCTTGGAAAAAATAATAATAATAATAAAAAGAACAATTAGTGAAAATACAATAAATAAAGTGCAAATAACTAAAAAAAACCCTAAAGCCTTGAGTTCAAAGAAATATTCTCAGAAGCCCCCCTGTCGGGGGTCTGGGTCTGAGGGTGGGGGATTTCATTCCTCCTCTCTCCATTTCTGAAGCTCAGTGTTTTCTTTTTTTTATTTGTCATAAGCTTATATAAATTTGTAATGTTTACACTGTAATTCACAGCCTTTTTACACATTAGACAGCTCGCTGATGTTTCCTTTTCGGCCTGAAAATATCGCCACAAGGCGCTCCTCTTCCTCTCTGCCCTTCCTCTGCTCCGTCTCTGCTTTTGTGTGTGTGTGTGTGTGTGTGTGTGTGTGTGCGCTCGCGCGCGCTATTGAGTCACGTGACATTATTTCATCAAAACACAAGGGGGGGGGGAGCAGAGTGTGCCGCTCCGTGCTGTGACTGGAGAGACACTTGAAAGCATCGGCATTAAAGTATCGATCTCATTACACTGGTATCGATCAATATTAATACCAACGTTGGTATCGATATTATCGATATTTGGATCGATCCGCCCACCACTAGATTCTACATTGAAACCGGAGAGTTGGAGAAAGACGGAGGCCCAGTGCACTATAAAAAATGATTTGGACTGTTGTAAATTGTATCTAATTAAATTTTGATTTTTTAAATCTATTTGAGTATGCTACTGGCCTACTAAACAATATTAAATAGGTTTCAACCGTATATCTGGCATTTTCACGAAACCTTTTTCAGATGGGTATTATTGACTAAACTTTGCGTCAGAAAGGATCCTGTGTTCATGTGTTCTGAGATAGTCTTGGCTGCCGTTTATTCTACCATTCTGAGATGTTGGAGGCTGTTGAAATCTTGATAGGGACACATATTTCTGCCATTTTTGCGGTAAGTTGTTTATAGTTTAATATTATAATGTTATTTCAGTAGTTTAGTTACCAGTAATATATATTTAACCGGAATGTTTCAATAGGCCTCCTAGAGCTGTTTGATTGAATGTTTTGAAATCAAGTAGCCATCATTTGCTAGCTCGCTACGTTAGCACTGTTTGTTAAACCTTCAGCTTTCCTTGCATAACATAATACGTTAGGTTAGTATATTATAAAAGATAATTAACACATGTACTGTAAACGCCAGAGTTTACAAACAAGTTTAGCTAAAATGGGAATTGACAAAGTAATGCTTGCTGTGGCATTTATCATGTTATGAGGGTCTTTCAAAAAATAACAACCAATTTTATTTCATATCTCGGCTCCCGCGAGGGCGTGAAGCTCACGCCAGGGGCCTGTACTACGAAGCGCGTTGAACCAAGTCTGACTTCACTCGTGATTAAATTGCGAACTCGCACTTGACT
>JBBPCZ010143172.1:0-19997 GCA_037974445.1 Brycinus macrolepidotus | reverse complement strand
ATGCTGGAATAGAAAAGGTTCTTCCCCAAACTGTGTCCTCAAAGTTGGAAGCATGGCGTTGTCCAAAATGTCTTGGTACGCTGAAGCGTTAAGATTCACTGGAAGTAAGGGGCCTAGCCTAAACTCTGAAAAACAGATGTGTCCTAATAGTGTACATCCTAATAGTGTACCTTTTGTCCATATAGTGTACATAAGTTACAATAAGAATGACTAAAGTAATACTTAGTATTATGTTAGACATATTTTTTCCAATGATGTGTGCCAGCTTTAACTTCAAAACTGAAAGGAGCTTTCTGCAGTTTTTGTAGTAAGAGGGTGAAGAAAGCAGTGAGTAAAGGCCGATGTACGTTGGTTGTGGCCAGACGCAGATGGAGGAGAGTTTCAGCCAACCATAGAAAGGTCTCTACACAAATATACTGTGACGTGTAACATCCATGATTCGCTCAGAAACTAGTTGTTCTGTCCACTGGCATCCGTGTGAGGATGATGCCGTCAATCTAATTGATACGGCATCTGCTCAGCCCTGTCTTGCTTCTTCCCTTTGTGTCTTAGAGGAGCCAAGTCTCCAATGGCAACTGTTTGAGCTCCACCGGAATGACTCCTCAGATGTGTCCAGCGTCTCTGAGAGCATGCTCAAGCATGGCTGTGATTTTTTAAGGCAGTGGTTCCCAGAGACCCTAAAATGATCCTTATCTTTTCTCAATTCCTATGTGTTGCAAGCTAGGTTGGAGTAAAAATGTGTGACACCTGGAAGTCCCTGAGGGCTGGTTTGAGAACTGCTCCCCATTACTTATATTGAAAGTTGTTCAATGCTCTTTCTTCTCATGTAAGGTTTAAAAAAGTATAGTTAAAAAATAGTTTTTGATCCAACAGCAACAATGTACACATTTATAAAAAGGCGTATGCCCATAACCATTTTTGCTCATTCTAAATTAATCAAAGGTTTTACATTCGAGCCAAGAACCGTTTAGGAACGGTTTTTGGCTTGAATGAGTGCATATACTGAGTGAGCACATATTGCTCTGATGTGTCTAGCTTTTCTGAGAGCGTGGTCATGCATGGCTACGGCCGGCTGTTGGTTGGTAACATGCCTGTGGATTAAACTAATGATGGCAGTTCATAATGTAGAGTCTGGCCATGGAAGAGGACATCGAGGCCTGAGTCGTGCCACCATCCCAACACAGTTCACTCCACAAGGGAGCAATTACCTCAACAAATCTCTCTAACCAGCAGCTACAGTGAAGACCAGGCCTCCTTATCAAAGTCAAGCATTGTGGAAAGCAAAACAGTTTGATTAGAGTATGATGAGTAATACTAACACTTTTTCCATGACTGCGTACCTACCCTGGAGATGGTGTGGGCGAAGCTGAATAACATGCTATACCTCTGCAGAGAATAGGGAAGAGACTTAATTAGGAGCACTTTGAAGGTGCTCAGTACATTTTCAGTACATTTAATGTTGTTCATGAATATTTTAAAGCAGACACTTTGATAAGAGTTGTTTGTGATCCATTAGATCGGTTTTGCTACATTTTTTTGACCTTTTACTTATAACTAGATGCATTTCCACGAGAAAATGTGAAGCGTGGTTGCGTGGTTGCCATAAATCCAGTGTTTAGAGACACCCAAACTTTGGTTTTAGGGGCAAAAAAAGTTAGTAGTAGAAAAGTGGCCCCTTATAGTCACATGTGAACTCACCACAGCACAGTGTGAACTTCTTTCTGTGCATTTAACCCATTCACCAAATGATGCAGTGGGCAGCCACCGATGCAGTGCCTGGGGAGCAGTGTGTGGGGAGGGTACCTTGCTCAAGGTGCCACTAGCAGGCCTGGGATTCAAACCCACGACCTTGTGATCACAGGGGCAACTCCCTAACCATGAGGCCACCAGCTGCCACACAATGTGGCAAATTAACAGTGTACTCTGAAGCAGTACACGGATTAGGTTCACTATACAGTGGTACCCCGCTTAACGAACGCCTCACAGAACGAATGTTCCGCATAACGAATGCCGCCGCGACCACGTGCGTGACTCGCAGAACGAACGCGTTTCACACAACGAACCGCACGTCGCACGTGAAAATCGAGTTTTACATTTAAAAAATGGCTGAATCCGGCCAGATGTGTCTCAGATGAAGACAAAGCAACGGATTGCGTTCGTTATGCCTGGTACCACTGTACTTTATTTGAGATATTTTGTATATTATATTTAAGATGTTTCATCAGACTTTCACACCAGAAGTGAAGCAGCGCATGTGGAAAGCTTACGCTGCTCTGTATTGATTTCTGTTTTACACTAAAAAAAAAAAAAGCAGAGTCCTTCTGTTCATTTGTTTCTTCCAGTAATTATTATAACCAGCAGACGTCTTCATTCTGTCTACCAAATAAATACATTTTATCTCTGGTCTTTTAACTTTGAGATGAGATGGATTCCTCACATGAATTTACAATGTATTAAACTAAACCAGCTATAAATTCTATATTTAGATTAAGTTTGTGTTTAAAAAAAAAAAGTTTGTGTTTAAAAAAAAAAAATTGTGATCTTCTGATTCAGAGGCGGGCATTTTACATGCTGTCTCTTACCAAGACATTTATGGTTAAAGATGACTGAATGCGTAGCTGCATTCATGGGATGATTATTTGTAATTAAACCACAACAAACCGTGACACACGTCTTTTTTATATAACTGACCTGAACTTTAGTGTCTTGAAATCTATTTATAGAGTCTGCTATGCGTTTTGGTCCGCACTTGATTCTTCGCATTTGTGTTTCTTTGCTTTTTGTTGCATTGTGGCCACCATATTCGATTTGCATTGTGTTGTGTTGCATTGTGGCCACCAAATCGTATTCACATGGACACCGCCGGGTATATTGGAGCGTTGGAACTATGCCCATATTTCAAAAACTGTAGGCGGAGAAGAGGTGTCAAATGAATAATAATAATAATAATCAAAATAAAACTTTATAAGAACAATAGTGTGATTGTTGACACAAAGCTCATGATTCGGTTTGATACACTCACGATATATTCAACAAGACTGAAAACAGTTAATTTTTCTCAGAATAATTAGAATGAAATTTTAATCAAGTAAAATGAGGAATGTATTCACTTCTGGCATGATTTACTAATGAAACTAGAGCTGGAAGGTGGGTGGCATTGGATTACCACTATAATAATGCAAATTTCATAATTAATAGAATGCTTATTCTCCACAGTGCATACTGTCACCTTTTTGCGTTTTGATATCACAGTATTTATATTTACGGCGTTTAGCAGACGCTTCTATCCAAAGCGACTTCCATTCCCTAACTACAGGGGGCAGTCTCCCTGGAGCAACTTGGGGTTGAGGGTCTTGCTCAGGAACCCAGTGGTGGTATGCTAAAGGTAGGATTCAAACCCATGACCTCTTGGTCCAAAGGCAAGTATCCTACCCACTAGGCCACCACCCCCCATTTCACATGGTTACTCCCCTAATCACATTACATAAATCTATATTGTTCATTTTTTTTGGAGGTTTTATTTGTCAGTGACAGTCAGATTACTTCAATTGCACAAACACTTGTGTTCAATTGCACATTACACTTGAATTTCACTGTTCACTTAAATACATTTAATGAAACTGTTGTTAAATGCCCTGCACTTGTACAAATTGTGTAACTGAAAAATGTCTTCATTTTTGCATGACTAGTCCCATGCAGTATTATTCTACTAGTTAGCAAAATTAATAGTAGTCTCACAGTGGGCACATTTACATTTATGCATTGGGCATAAATGTAAATGTGACTCACAATTATAATCATGTTACAGATGTAGGCAAATGTACTGTTAGGACTTTCTGGTGTAGCTTGATGTTTGCTTAAGTGGTGGGATTGAACCCCAGTCTACTGCATGGAGTGCACCAATGCATAATTATTGGCTCCCTTGGTGAAGGTGGATAAAAAGTCCTAAAAATTGCCATTCTTGAAGACTTCATGGTCTTCATGGAGCGGCAGGAATTTTTTTTATTGAAATCTAAACCTTATTAAAAACCTGTGGCTGGAGGACCCTGATGGATCTGGAGTGATTCTGTATTGAGGGGTGGCCTCAGATTGCTTACCCAGTCTCAACAAGCATTTAAAGGAGGAGATTCATTAGTGTTGTGCTAGAAAAGAGAGGTTGCACAAAGCGCTAAATTCAGAGGTGCTAATTATTGATCCAGTGTTTAGTTCAAAAGAACCCTTTTTGATTTTCCTAGACTAAAATTTACATCAAATGCTCAATGTTTCTGCGATTGAGCTAATTAACCACAAAGACACTAGTATGATCTTTGTACCCATGTCTACCGAGGTTGCCTATAATTATGGGGCTGACTGTATATGCTGGTGTAGGTTGCCTCTAGAAGGGCATGCTAATTAGCTGATGGGTCCATTCAGGTGTGCTGGAGCAAGGAGAACGTCGAGCAGTGGGGTGACTTTAGCAAAATGGGAGCTGTGCTTTAAAGTGATGCTTTAATGTGAATCGAGGGGCGGGAGTGTTCTCTCCCATAGCTTTGCATATCTGCAGAGCAGAGTTCTACTTTTCTCCGATTAGTGTAATTACTCTACAGACACAGAAAGTGTGCCGAGGTGCTTCACTGAGGTTTTCACTAGTTTGACTGTCTTCAATGCTTTCCTTAATGTCCACATTTTCATTTGTGTTCAGTCATCTCATGCCTTAGGTTAAGTGTTGCTAGTATGACTTTGGCCATGACCTAATATATATATGCATATGACTGCCATGCGACTCTTGCTGGAGTTCACACAGTGCTGTGACAGTGCATGTGGTGGCTGCCATTCATGCCACCCATGGTCCTAATCTTCTCAAGACACTGTGCGTATGGTGGAGCGATGACACATCAGAGATTCATCAGTTATTAATCCTCAGCCAGAAAACAAGGCTGCACACTAAATCTGCTCTCTGAATTGTTTGTAGTCCGACAGAGAGGAGTTTGGTGATTTAAATACACCCTGGATTTTGGCAAAATTCACAGAAAGTTGCCTGCAGATATTTGCATATAGCCTTTATTTAGTCTGCAGTAAATCTCCTGTAGCTGTTCCAGAGCTCAGAAAGAAAAAAAAAGTCTGCTAAAATGTTAGCCTGGCTTTTGTTATGTTTGTGCTGTCCTCCAAATAATCCTTTTATGCTCATGTTCTGAAAACCTGGAAAGTATGTCGTTAACCACATTTCCAGTCATGGAAAGCACGTGGAAAAGGAGATAATCGAATGTCCTGAAAAATTACTCCAACATTCTCCTATTATCCTGTTGCTGAGAATGAACTGCTAGGCTATCTGTCAGAGCTCCACAAAGCAGATACTCTTGAAATTTAAAGCTAAGTTATGTTCAGGATCGTATTAACGTTGAAATGGTAGTTTATAGATGGGGGTGTTTTTAATTAGGCTGCTCTCAGTTGTGTTGTGACAGTGCTGTGAACACACCCCAAGGTGGTAGCACATGCAGGTTGGATGACATTACGATTTAAGTGGCTGAAACTCTGAATAATGTGAGTTACATTAAGTGTAATTATATTAGCATTAAGTAGGATTTGATTTCTCGTTGGGGTTCCTGAATGAGTACCCACACACTCTTTCACAAAAGCACCCTTAGTCGTAAAGTGGCCCCTTATAGTCACGCGTGAAGTCACCACACCACAGCACACAGTGTGAAATTCTTTCTCTGCATTTAACCCATTCACCGAGTGAAGCAGTGGGCAGCCACCGACACAGCACCCAGGGAGCAGTGTGTGGGGACAGTACCTTGCTCAAGGGTACCTCAGTGGTGCCACTAGCAAGCCTGGGATTCAAACCCACAACCTTCTGATCACAGGGGCAACTTCATAACCACTAGGCCACCAGCTGCCCGACAACGTGGCAGAAGTGAAGCAGCGCACATGGAAAGCCTACGCGGCTCTGTAATGGTTGTTGTTTCACACTAAAAAAAACAAAGAGTTCCTTCTGTTCGTTTGTTTCTTCCAGTAATGGATGAGTTATTATAACCGACAGATGTCTTCATTTTGTCTACCAAGTAAATACATTTTGTTTTTTAGCAAATGGCAAATTCGAGACGGGTTGGATTCCTCACATGAGTTTACAATGCGTTCAACTAAACCAGCTATAAATAATATATTTGAATTATTTGTAACATTTCTCGTGCATTAACAGTAACTGTTCTATCTAAAGGCCTTTGCTAATGAAATGTATTGTAGTTCGGGCTACAATTTTTGTAGCTTACAAAAACGCTTCTGGGTACGTATGTAGCGTGAAAAATACTTAGGATTTAAATGATTCAAGCCATGTTTAATAATAAAAAGAATAACATTTATGTAATAGTAGCATACATTTAAATCCTTTAGACAGTCCATACAATAAGTCGTTTTTCGTCACTTTCCCCACACATGAAAATTGGAATTTTTCGTTGCTTATCTCACACTTCCATACGGTTGGACATGGAGGGTGAGAAGCAGGGTCAGCTATACTTTAACTCCCCCTTGAGCAGATGGGGTCTGTGGGGAGGTGCCTTGCTGAAGGGCACCGTGACAGAAGGAAGAGCAGGACAGTATGTGTTGTGTCAGCGCTGGCCTGTGGCATGGCTCACCTGTTATCAGCAGTGGCATTCAGACCTGAATTTTTCAGGTTTAGGTCTGAGGCCTGGGGATGTAACCACCTTGCAGTTACCAAACGACCAGTGCTGGTAATACATTGGTTGTGTTAACTCACCAGCTCTCTGTTGCTATTTACTAACTATTTACTGAATCTCATGCAACAACTGTGGTGAATGTTTAATGGCAAAGTAAGTAAGTAAAGTGGCCCCTTATAGTCACGGATGACCACACCACAGCACACAGTGTGAACAGTGTGAAATTCTTTCTCTGCATTAAACCCATTCACCAAGTGAAGCAGTGGGCAGCCAGCGATGCAGCACCCGGTGAGCAGTGTGTGGGGACGGTACCTTGCTCAAGGAGACCTCACTGGTGCCACTGGCAGTCCTGGGATTCGAACCAACAACCTTCCGAATGCAGGGGCAACTCCCTAACCATCAGACCACCAGCCGCCCTCAGAGTGCTTCTTAGGGTGCAGTCAATATAATGTAAAATCAAAAAGTGCACTGTATTGCCGAAAGTATGTGGACACCTGACCATCACACCTAAATGAGCTTGTGCACTTATAAAATGTCATAAGACACTCCCTTTCTTCTGTAACAGCCTGTGTTCATCTAGGAGCATCTTCCACAAGGTTTTGGAGTGTGCCTGTGGGAATCTGTGCCCATTCTGTAAAAAATGCTTTTGTTAGGTCAGGCACTGATGTTGGATGAGAAAGCCATTCTACTCATCCCATAGGTATCCAGTTGGGTTGAGGTCAGGACTCTGTGCAGACCACTGGAGTCCTTCCAAACTAAACTAATCAAATCTTGTCTTCATGGACCTTGCTTTGTACACAGGGACACAGTAACAGCAGTAACAGCAAATGACCTTCCATAAACTGTCGCCACAAAGTGGGAAGCGTATAATAGCATAAAAGCTTTTTTATTCTATGGCATTAGCATTAACCCTCTCTGGAACTAAGAGGCTTAACTCAAACCTTGAATAACAGCCCATTATCCCTCCCCCACCAAATTTTAGTGTTGGCATTTTGCATTCCGGTAGGTAGCATTAACCTGGCAGCCACCAAACCAAGATTCATTCATTCTAATGCCACATAGTGAAGTGTGATTCATCAGTCTAGAGAACATGCTTTCAGTGTTCCAGAGTCCAGTTGGAATGGCACAGTGATCTTAGTATGTGCCACCTCTTGTGTACTGCTGCCAGTACATGCCCAGTTCCAAGTTCCCAGTGCAGTTCTTTTGCTGATGTTGCTTCCAAAGGCAGCTTGGAACTCTGTAGTGAGTGATGTAACAGAGGATGGGCGACTTTTACGTGCTACGTACTTCAGGCGCTGGTGGCTCTGCTTTGTGACTGAGCTGTTGTTGCTCTTAGACACTTCCATTTCACAACAATACTATTTACAGAGACAGGTCTAGCAGGGCAGAAATTTCAGGAACTGACTGACAAAGGTGGCATCCTATCACTGAGCTCTTCGGTATGACATTGCATGGCTTGATTTTATACACCTGTTAGCGATGGGTGTGGCCGATAGACCTGAACTCAGTTAATGGCAGGGGTGTCCACATCATCATCAACTCCAGCTAATTATATCGTCGTCATCATAGTATATCATCGACTCCAGCTAATTCTATCTTGATTCTGCTCTTATGTTTTTGGGAAGTTCCTAACCAAGAGTGTTGGCCAAAAAAAAATAATTAGCTATACAAATTTTGCTTGTTTAATTTAGAACTGGAGCTAAAAGATTAATGTTGCAAACAAACACTAGAAATCAACAGTCACGCAAATACGTTCCCAAAACATCTCTCAACCTAAACCACCTCCAGGTCTTCATTAAGGTGGTGCAGACTTGATCCAGCATACAGAATGACTTACTGTGAGCTATAGATATTAACGGAACATGCTTATTTGTGTAGCTCACAGTGAGTCTACACCACTTTAATGAAGACCCGGATGAGGGTTGAGGGATGTTTTAGGGATATGTTTGTGGAAAAGATTTGAGTGACTGTTGACTTCTAGTGACTCTTTATCTCCAGGTCTAAACTGAAGAAGCAAATTTTGGACTTCAAACAAGTCTCGGCTGATCTGAGTTAAGTGGAAAATTGTGCAAATTAAATTTCATTGCTGTCAGTTTATTACAGTGTTTAAATTGTTTGGTTATACAAATAATTGCACAGTTTATATTTTAGTGTTACATTTACATAATGCTTCTTTAGTTTAGAACTGTGGGGCGGCTGGTGGCCTGGGAGTTAGGGAGTTGCACCTGTGATCGGAAGGTTGTGGGTTTGAATCCCAGGACTGCTAGTGGCACCACTGAGGTACCCTTGAGCAAGGCACTCTCCTCCCCGGCGCTGTGTTCCTGGCTGCCCACTGCTTCACTTGGTGAATGGGTTTAAATGCAGAGAAAAGTAGGAATGTTTTCATAAAATCATGGCAAAATATCCTCTCTTCTACTTACAGACCCAACTAAACTACTTTTTATTCTCTGCTTGTTTCTGTGAGTAAGAAATAATGAATAGCGAACTACATCTTGTTTTTGTTTTGACTGGCAGTAACTGATTTCTAAGCGATAAGGGAAGTACCACAGATGACCAACCTTTAAGCGCACTGTTACTGTGTTTTTGTGTAGTGATGAGGACATCTGTTTTCTCTGGGCTTGATGTAGTAAACCTGGGCACATTCTGCCTGTGTGTGGCATGGCAGTTTATGGACCGTGCACGTGTATCTCTTCCTCATACATATGCATTTAAGGACAACAGCACTTGTGCAGTATGCAATCAGCTGCGCTTTCACTCTCTTCACCCATTTTTTTCCATGCAGAGTACTTCCATAGACTGGACAAAAAAATGAATGGAGATATCGGAAGTGTGGCTGATTGCATATTCCTCGAGTGATGTTGCTGTTGGTGGCCTGTTTTGCGTGGATTCTTCTCCAGCATGTTTGGAATCTTCTTTCAACAATATCAGGGTTGTTGACCAGGGATGTTATGGTCCCCTGGTCAAATGACATGTTTTGTTGATTTTCAAGGCAAAAATAAATTTAGAGAACATTCGTCTGCACATTTTAATGAGCAATTGCAGTTTATTTGCAGAAATAACAGAAAAAAAAAAGAATATAAAATGTGGCCCATGCAAAAGTTTCGTATTTTGTTATTTTTTAGTATGTTAAACTCATAATAAATAGAAACATTAGATAGGATAAAATAGAATCAATCTAAATTGTGCACTAAAATTGGTGGGAAATACTCAAGTTCACTGTAGAAGATGTGTACTTATTTTCACTATCAGCAAAACACATAATTCAAGCTGCATGCGACTGTAGAAGCCACACACACTCAAATATTTACCAACACAATAACACTGTTAGCACCAGATGTGTGTGTATTTGTGTATTTGTGTATTTGTGTGTGTGTGTGTATATGTGTGTGTGTGTGTGTTTGTGTGTGTGTGTGTTTGTGTGTTTGTGTGTTTGTGTGTTTGTGTGTTTGTGTGTCTGTGTGTCTGTGTGTCTGTGTGTGTGTGTGTGTCTGTCTGTGTGTCTGTGTGAATGGGTGTGTATGAAAAGACCCAGCACAAAATGTACCCATATGTAGCCACAATGTGTGCTCGTTCTTTGTGTTATTGGTTACCAAATTGTATTTTTTCATGCTTTAGTAGAACAACATGCTTTTAGAATGTTCTAGTATGAAAGAAGATTTGTTAACACTGCTATCTCTCCATCACCAAACTTCCATTTTCGCTTTTATCCTGATGGCCATCAAACTCCGCGGCTCACGAGTGAACAGTCAGCAGAGGGTCCTGGGCCACAGTCTGCATGTTTTGCTGCCACTTTGCCGAAATCCAATGTTTATTTTAGGCACATTGTGAGCGCTTCTTTCGGTCGCTTCCGCAAGGACATACATCTGGCCCTCTATGTCTAAAATTGAAAAAAAAACAGTTTGCGTAATCATACCAGGTCACGTCTGGCATGCCCCTACTGCTGTGCTGAGAAACAATGACGGAAGATAAAGATTTGATTGACTGAGGGATCTCCCCTCGCTTCACCTTGGGGTGCACGGCGAGTTCCTCTTTTCTGCAGTTTGAGAGTGAAAGTGACGGGCCCATCATGCCGGATACACCGGAGTCATCTCCCCCTTCTATCCCAATACCTCGTTTCCGCCCTCCATCTTTAAATCAATATTTGAGGGGAAGGTGGTCTACATGCTTGGCGCTGCATATCTCCAGGGAGCAGCTGGCACTGTGGCCAGCCGTGCTGCGCTGGGTTTTTAAAGGCAGGGATCAGACAGTACAGAGCACAGACACTAAATCAATGGCCTTATCCACAACCTCACTCCGCCTGAGGAGAACAATGCATTTCTATCAGAAGATTATATTTGCTCAGAAGCCTCTGACCCCCTGGCCTCCTCCGCCATCCCCCCTCCCGCCCTGCTTTAAACTGGAAATAATGTTCCGTTACTGCTTCGCTTTGTGCCTGTTTTTGTATTTTTCCTTTTTGCTCTTTCTCTTGCTTCATCATGTCTTTTAGCGAATGTTGTCCTCCACCTTGCTTACCTTAGAAGCCTGGATATTATAATCATTTTGCTGTACTGTTTGGGGAGAGGAGAACAGGTTTTCTAGGCCTGAAATTTTAGTTCATTTTTGTTCAGTCTTTTTTTTTTTTTAATTTAAGCTCTGCAAGTACTGCGGTACAACTCGTACTTCATTATTAAGGTGTTGTTGAAAACAAGTCTAATAAGGAAAAATATTAAATCTGTAGTATCAGTCCAGTCGTGGTACACCAACAGGGACTTTAATGACATTGCATTCAAATATATAGAACTTAATATGGAGTTGGTCCCTGTCACGTCACCTTGGGTGTACCAGAGGCATAAGGCGCGGTTGCAGATTTCCATAATTCCTTTAATGAAACTTAAACAAAATAAAGAGGCACGAGGGCCAGCATACAATGTAGTAACTTTAACTGAACACCCAGTATGACGGTGAATCGACACACAACCATGAACCTAATCCCTTTAAATATCAGAATCAGAATCAGAATCAGAATCGCGTTTATTGGCCAAGTATGTGCGAGCACATACAAGGAATTTGATTCCGGTAGATGGTGTCTCTCAAGTACAGTGTAAAAACAACAACAATAAGTAACGATACAATGAACAATATACAGAGCAAATATAATATACATTAATATACAATAATAATATCTACAATATGAATACGTAATATGGATTTATATTTATAAATATAAGATAAATGTTAACAAGTGTATATAAGTGTTGTTTGTACATATTGTACAATATGTTTATACTATTTATAAATATAAATATATGTATGACTATACATAGGTATATATGTGTGTATAAGTGAACAATGAACAGTACAATATAATAAACAGTTTAAATCTTATATACAGAAAATAGAGATTACAGAAATAATATCTTCAAAACAAAACCCCTAAACCAATGAACAGACACAAGCACTTCAACCAGACTAAACCCAGCTGTGACTAATACATGATCAAACACCACAAAAACGTGACTTCAGCATAAGAGTCCCTACACAAAACTGAAAGAGCGGCCTCTAGCGGCCGCTGACCCGGGACCTGACAGTCCCCCTTTACAGCTATAACAACTTTCACTCTTCTTTGAAGGCTTTCCGCAGGCATTGATGTTGGACGAGAAGGCCTGGCTCACAATCTCCGTTCCAGTTCATCCCAAAGGTGCTGGATGGGGTTGAGGTCAAGGCTCTGTGCGGGCCAGTCAATTTCTTCCACACCGAACTCATCCAACCATGTCTTTTATGGAGCTTGTTTTGTGCACTGGGACACAGTCATGCTGGAATAGAAAAGGGCCTTCCCCAAACTGTGTCCAAAAAGTTGGAGGCATGGTGTGGTCCAGAATGTCTTGGTATGCTGAAGCATTAAGATCGCACTTCACTGGAAGTAAGGGGCCTAGCACAAAGCCTGAAAAACAGGTGCGTCCCATATAGTATAGCTCTACCATTGATGAGGCCTTCAGGTCTTGGATTGTAGGTTTAACATGTGGGATTGTGTGTAAACTGGTCACTCTAGGCCTTCTGAAAGTCCTAGATGTGCCACTGACTGTGAGTATGAACATCAGCCTAACTAGTGGATTTCTGTCGGATGGGAAACAACAGCAGGTCTATCCCGGGACTCTTTACTGAAGGAGTCACTCTAGAAATGCTGCATACAGGCTGTATGTCCTTTTGATTTCCTTTCTGTATTGACATGCTTTCAGGTTGTTTCAGTATCATTAAATAAAAAAAGAAACATGTGAAGGGTTTTTTTTTTTATCTTCCTGCAGACTTTACAATAACTCAAAGTGATGCCTATACATGAAATATATAATCAAATATGGTATTGATTTAAGGTTTAACCTATGGCAGAATTCTCTGACTGATTTCAGTGAGTTATGAGTGAGAAAAATTCCACATGCTTTTATTATCTTTGGCGTGTAATTGGAACTTCTAAGGTATAATTACTTATCTGTTGTTAACTTTTCTGTTTTGAGTCTGTTTGATCTGTGCTAGAACATGCAATACTCAGGATATGTGGTACATTCTTATACTGTCTGATTGCACTGTTGCCTTTTTCTCCCTGTCTTAAGTCTCTGTATCTGTTAACTCTGCAGAAGGGGTGGGGGGGCAGGTTGAGTTGTGCCAGAAGTCTAAAGCGTGGCGGCCATCAGCTGAGCTCTGCAGCTGGGACTGGCCCGCACTGCACAGCCAGCTTCTTTTGTCACACAGTCGTTAATATTGATTCACTTAACTGGCTGAGCCTAATCTATGCAGGGCGAGCCGGGCTAGCCGGGGGAAAATTTTACGCCTCGGGATAGATGACATGTTTGCAGTCATTTGACTCGGTTCACAGCCCTGCAAGACCCATAACATCTCTCTCTCTCTCTCTCTCTCTCTCTCTCTGTCTCTATCTTTTTCTGATCTGTTTTTCTTTGCTCTCTCTTCTCTCTCTTTTCATGTTTGTTTTTCTCTTTCACTCTCTCTCTTTCTCTTGTTCATTCTATTTCTTTCTTTCTCCTTTCTTCCTTTTTCTCCCTCACACTATATCTCTCTCTTTTCCTCTCTCCTTTCTTCCTCCCCCTCTCTCTCTCTCTCTCGTTCACTCTTTTCTTTTTGTGTTTTTGTTTTTTTCTTTATCACTTTCTGATCTGTTTTTCTTCGCTCTCTTTTTTCACATTTATTTTTCTCTTTCACTCTCTCTCTTTCTTTCTATTTTTCCCTTTTTGATCTCTCCCACAATATCTCTTTTTCATTCTCCTTTCCCCTCTCTCTTCTCTTTCTTTCTTTTTTTTTTTTTTTCCTTTTTCTCTATTTCTTTTTCTCCTTCTCTCTTTCTCACGCTCTATATTTGTTTGCCCTCTTTTCCTCTCTCTCTTTTGCCTTCATCGTTTTCTGTCGTTCACGCGCCTCTCCCTTTCCTTCTTTATTGCTGTCTCTTTTTTCTGGTTTTTTTTCTTATTTTCTCTCATTGTGTCACTTTCTTTCTTCTCTCTTTCTCTCGTTTTTCTCCCTCACGCTGTATCTTTCTCTTTTCCTCTCTCCTTCTCCCTCTCTCTCTGTCTCTCTCTTTCTCTCTCTCCCTTCCTCTCTCTCTCACTCTCCCTTTCTCTCCATCGCTCTCTCCCCTTCACTCTTTTTTTTTGTGTTTTTATTTTTTTTTCCTTGTCTGTTTTTGTATGCTCTTTTTTCGCCTTCATTTTTCTCCCTTCACTCTCTTTCTGTTTCCCTTTTTTCTCACACAATCTCTTTCTTTCTCCTTTCCTCTCTCTCTTTTTTTGTTTTTTTTCTTTTTTCTTTCTCTTTTTCTCACACTCTATATTTGTTTGCCTTGTTTTCCTCTCTCTTTTTTTGCCTTTATCATTTTCTCTCTTTCACACCCCTCCCTTATATTGCCATCTCTCTTGCTTGTGTCTCTTTCTCTCTTTGTTACTTTGTCATTTTTTCTGATTTTGTCTCTCATTGTGTCACTCTTTCTTTCTTCTCTCTCTCTCTTTCTCTCGTTCTATTTCTTTCTCCTTTCTTCCTTTTTCTCCCTCACACTATCTCTCTCTTTTTCTCTCTTCTTTCCACCTCTTCTCTCGCCTCTCTCTCTTTCTCTCATTCTTTCTATTTCTTTCTTTATCCTTTCTTCCTTTTTCTCCCTCACACCATCTCTCTCTTTTTCTCTCTCCTTTCCCCCTCTTCTCTCGTCTCTCTCTCTCTCTTTCTCTCATTCTTTCTATTTCTTTCATTCTCCTTTCTTCCTTTTTCTCTGTCACATTATATCTCTCTTTCTCTCTCTTCTTTCCACCTATTCTCTCGCCTCTCTCTCTTTCTCTCATTCTTTCTATTTCTTTCTATTTCTTTCATTCTCATTTCTTCCTTTTTTCTCTGTCACATTATATCTCTCTTTCTCTCTCTCCTTTCCACCTCTTCTCTCGTCTCTCTCTTTCTCTCTCATTCTTTCTATTTCTTTCTTTCTTCATTCTTCCTTTTTCTCCGTTACACTATATATCTCTCTTTCTCTCTCTCTCTCTCTCTCTCTCTCTCTCTCTCTCTCTGTCACTCTTTCTCTCTCATTCTTTCTATTTCTTTCTTTCTCCTTTCTTCCTTTTTCTCCGTCACATTATATCTGTCTTTCTCTCTCTCCTTTCCACCTCTTCTCTCGTCTCTCTCTTTCTCTCTCTCTCATTCTTTCTATTTCTTTCTTTCTCCTTTCTTCCTTTTTCTCCCTCACACTGTATCTCTCTCTCTCTCTCTCTCTCTCTCTCTCTCTCTTACAGACACTCCACACAGCAGCAAACCAATAAAGTTATTACAAGCACAAGCCAGCTTATCAAACAGCTCTCTGACATCATCAGCGGCTCCTCACGGGTAACGGCTTCCTTTAACTTCTCTACATCTCTGTGCTTGTGGACCTATTGTATCATCCATGGGCCCACAATAGTACACAACGCTCACTGCTTTTCTAAACATGGATGAGGGTCTGCCTTAGTCATGAACTGTCTAGGTTTTTCAGGGGTGAATCATCATTAGCAGCAGAATGTATTTCCGTTTTGAACTTAATCCAGAAAATAAAAACTGGCAGTGTGTCATCCGACCGCATTACTCACTGCTTTGTACTGTATGTCACACACTGCATGAAATGAAATTTCTGCATCACTACATTCATCATAATGTACGAAGTAAGTAGCGTGAGGCTGTTTGCACGCGGTAACGAGAAAAGCTGCGTCCCGCCGAATGAATCGCGTAAATGGTTTAAATAAGACAGACATTTTATTCGAAGTTTGTTTTATTCACTAAATGAGATTTTCTCTCCGCAGCAAGACCGGCTGCGTCTGACGAGACTGAAGACAGAGCTGTCGGAGTCGGTGCAGCGCTACGGTGACCTGCAGAAGGTGAACACCCTGCAGAGGCTCTCCTTTCATGCACACTTCAATATGTAAACACCCAGTAACACACACACACACACACACACACACACACACACACACAACATTGCCCTGGGGTCCCGCACAATGGATTTGTACAGACATCTGATTTAAAGAGGCAAAAGAAATCCATTTCGAATGCTCCTTCGATTTCATGGTTCTGTTTTCTGTTCATTCAGTTTGCACACTAACATAATTTGTCTTTTTTTGCGTCAGAAAATTGCAGACCGGTCAAGAGCCTTACTCCCACCAGCGCAAAATGACAGGAAACAGGTGAGTGGCTGTGATATCATTGGAGGTCAGCATGAGCTTACTCGCTGCAAAAAGGGGTCCCTGGGGTAGTCCAGGCATCTTAAATGCAGCTTTTATATCTAATCTTTCTTGTGAGGAAGATTGTTATGAAAATATAAAAATATCCTTCCTATTTCTAGGCATTTTTACATCTTGTTTCCATCAAGCATGATTTCTTTCACCAAACAAAATGATCTTCTCTTTCATTTTAATTTCTCAGTGAAAATACATCAATTGAGTGCAAATGTATAGAAATGTGTAGTCAAGGTGTCTTAAATGCAGCTTTTTGCATCGAACATTTCTCGTTGTGAGAGAGATTATTGTGAAAACATAACATGTCCTACTTATTTCTAGATTATTGTGAAAATATAACGATATCCTACCTCTTTCTAGGCATTCAGTTAAAAGAAATGAAATAAATGAAATGAAATCTTCATTCAAAATTACAGATTGTTTCCATCAAGCGTGATTTCTTCTCCCAGACAAAATGATCTGCCAGTTAGTTTGAACTTCTCAATAAAAATACATAAAATGGGTGAAAATGTATAGAAGTGCATAGAAATGTGTATTTTATTTACTCCAAACATAAATTAATATAAGAGCTAGAAAAGCTATAGGACGAAAGAAAGATCGTTTTCATTTCATTTTTTTTTTAAATGAAAGAATTTTAGCAGACTATTCAGACATCTTTAAAGATCATCATAATTTAAACAACCACTAAAAGTTTGATCAATAACATCAAACTTTTTGGTAAATAGACCATACCTGTAGCCTTCAGCACATGGGCTGTCTTCCCACGCTTCTCATGAGGGCTTTAATTATAAAGAACCGGCTACATTAAAAAGACAATTTGATATAGCCCAACCTAACAACAAAAACAGGCTTCAACTAGACGGACCACATAGCAGCGTGTAATTTGACCGCCGCAGAAGTTAAGAGAAAAGGTGGTGATCTGCATGGAGAATGTGTGCCAGTTGGTGGAAGAAGACCATTAGAATTTTGTAAATATTATGTTAGGATTTAAAATGAAATGAAGTTTGAAGATGAAACAGGAACGGGAGAAAATCTGTTGTAGCTTTATAGTGATGTCTCATAGCTGTTTTATTAGAAACTGGGTAAATATATGTTGTTGGCTCTGTCCTCATTAGTTAAATACATCAGTCTCATTCATTTATCAGTCTCATTAGTATAATCAAATCTTAAATATTACAGTCTTTAATTTCTAACTAAAGAAGTTCTGAAGGTTGTTTAACAGATGTGAATTCTTTTGATATAGCTTCAACTGAATGATGAAAATAAGTGAAACATTTATTAACACAGTCTATTGTGAAACAAAATAAAGCAATCAGACAAACATCAGTATATTTACAGTTGCAGTTTAAGTGGAAGAGTGATTGAATTCGTGACTGGGCATGCACTGTGCATGCTTGTACGCATGAAAAAGAGAGCGAGCCGTGGAGTTTTCTGTTCCCTGTTGAGCGAGCAAAAAGGAAAAATGATGCAAATGTGAATGCTAAAAATTGCGCTCACAGTTATTCCACGTGAGTGAAGAAGGAAATCGTGGAATCTGCCCCTTTGCTCTTTGGAGACAAAGGAGGTATGGCACTGATTCCTTAACATTGCCCTGAGAATGAATTCAGCTTTATGGTAAAACTAATGGTGTCTAACTTTATAAATGTGAAGTTTTAGTGATACTCAGGAGTGCTGAGATATTACTAGATCGCATGCAAAGATAACGATCAATTGATGTGCGCATAAATAATATTCTTAAAGCATGAACAACTTTTACAATCTTTGTGTTCTGAAGGTAAAGCTGTGCTATGCTCTGCTCAGGTGTAAAAAGTTCAGCCTAGTTTTATTGATATCTAAAGTTCAGTCTGTTGTCCTCCCAAAGTCTTTGTGGAAGTTTAGAGGGAAAATTGGGAGTATAGATTTCATCCAGACTCTTCTGGGGAATTCATCTGGTCCCTCCGAGCTCCAGGGATAACATTTTCTGCAGTTGATCGCTTCACTTTTTACAGTGGCCGCAGAAATGACTGTTGCGAGCTTGACTTTGTTGATGGCTTGTTGCGACGTTGAGCAAACATCTGAACTTTAGCTAAGTTACTGACTTAAGGCCTATAGGTGAGTTGTTCTGACTTCTATGGAGTGCATGCACTTTGGAGGCAGACGCAGGAGAGAGGGAGTTGGGGTTGGTGACCCGCTTTTAAAACCTTTAGGGCTTACTCTGCCCCTCCTCAGGAGCAGTCTCCGCCACATCTTTGATGGAGCGCTTGCACTGTGCATTTCTGGTGGTGTCGCCTCCTGTTGGACAGCATGGGTACTTACAATGTCATTATGAATGAGCCTACACAATTTCATTAAGATAAGCCATTCACATGGACGTGTATTGGCTGCTGAATTTTGACGGGCTGTTGGTGACCCTTTTTTTTTTTGAGCAAGCCAAATGGAACTATAGGAGATAAGCAAATATAGCCAAGTGTAAACATACCAAACTTCAAAATTTTACATTGTGCAATTGACATACTGAAATGTGTCAGTTGTAGCACCCCCGACGGATGAAATTTCACAAAATTTGGTGTGCGTTCAAAAAATGTGGTAGTGATTCAATGTATCCTATTTTGTGAACCTTTGTGTCACAATATTAGCCAGAGAGGGGCTAGATGTTGCTCATCCATGACTATAACGCTGTGACGTTATTCACTAGGTGTCACTGCTCCACTAATGAATAGTAGTGAGCTAGGGTCCTGAAGCTTTCGACCAAAAATTGGTGGAAATAAAATGGTAACCATACTTTTTTTGGACTTCCTAATGTCCCATGCAAGTAAGTATGTAAAAGTATGATTATGCAAATCAACATATTTGTAGAAGTAATGACACTATTTAGTATCCTAGCAGGCCTGCAGTAATATGCAGTCCGTTGTATTGCATGCTGCTTGGACCTGTGACAGTGAGATGAAGAGCCTACGACTGACTGCATGCATACGCTATGAGAACTCTGCTAGTGTGTGCCTAAGCTGCTACGTCTACGTCTTAGCAAGCTTGTCATTAACCATTATGTCATTTACAATAGATCTGATTGGCTTAGAGCTGTGTGAATGCTATGTGCATGATGGAATAATTAATGTGATGTCACCTAGCAAGATGATGACTAAAGCGGTGGTGACACTGCGCATACATGCGTGTTGGAGGGGATGCGTGTAGACTCACTTGGGCAGAATATGATTGATTTGTCAGCCGGGCAGTAAGTTTCACTGCGGCTCAGTCGGCTGAGAGATGGAGCGGTACAGTTAAAGACTGACAGACAGAACTCGAGCCTTTTTTTTTTTTTTTTTCCTTCTTCTTTTTTAGGAAACCGCAGCACCTCCTTTAAATGATTCACGGTGGGAGATTAGTCTGAATAAGACGTTTCGCCAGGCATTCTCCGCTCTGAGAGGCAGATGTCTCTGTAAACGGCCACTGAAGTGAATGCTGTTTTTGAAATACACAAGAAGTGACATCCGTAAGGTCATATCCCTTCAAACATGACATGTATTTTTTGATATTGCATACTGTCAAAGCATGTCAGGCTGACGCACCCACACACACACACACACACACACACACACACACACACACACACACACACACACACACACACACACACACA